>APFE031329626.1:74005-123882 GCA_000404065.3 Pinus taeda
TAGGAATACTGGCAGTAGTCGTTGATTGAGGGCTCGAGGGTGGCCAGTTGTAGCAGAATCCTGCACAATTGAGCCTACGGTTGGGAGGAGAGTCGTCCCCAAATCACTGTGGTATAGGTATAATTTCATTGAAGAATTGCTTGCCTTTTTGGATATTAATTTTAGTTTACTTTCTTGTTACAAATAATGGAAATTCCGACAAGATTATGACAAAATCCAACATAAATTTTTGAAAATATGGGTTACATCTGTCAAAATTTAGGATTTTTGTAACACCCTCCTCTCACATCTACCCAAGCAACTGGCCAGTCGACATAAATGATGCAGGAGCATTCAACCCAAGGAAAATCATTGTCTTTTAGTAGACACAAGGAGTCATGTGTTTTGGGGAAGTTGGTTTCCTAAGTGTTAAGTTAATGTAATATTTAGGCTTTTGAGTGATTAGAATAGGAATTAATTAGATGTGAGGATGTTTGTAAATGCTCTCGAATGAACGAGAACATGAGTGGTTAATAATGACAAGAGAGTTAGAAGTCAATTATAACTCTCAAAGCAGTTTCATGATTCGAGGAACTAGAGAGGATTCTTAGGGATTAACTGGAGTTAGAAGTGGACTTAGATTAAGGTTCTGAGCCAAAATTAGTTGAATAGAACCTTTCTAGTATAAATGTAAGCCTACGAGCAGAGTGTAAGGAGGAGGCCACTGATATTGAAGATCAGGCCTGAGAGACAGAGAGTCTCGATATGTAATCAATTGTTCATATTTATTAATATAGAGGTTTATCCCAACTGTATATGTGTGTGCGTTACGGGTATTGATAGATTGAATTGTGTGGAATTCGTAGGTTCTGTAACAGAGGTTGCAGGCAGAATTCTGTAGAACACGTAGAGGAGAAGAATGATTTGGAGGAATCGTAATGGATCATCGAATTTAACAGATCATAGTGAAGCTCTGGAGAGACTGCGATGTGAGAATTTGCAGGGGTCAAGCTCAGGAGAGAGTTGAGCAGTGGAAGCGGAAGAATGAAACCATGAAGAAACCCAAAACCACAAGTAAACATTGAAGAAATAAAGAAGTCAAGAAAAGGGACAAATGGAGAAGCGAGGTGTCAGTACACAGGAATCGTTGGATCTCATAGATAAACGGTCATCGCATGGTGAAAGAGCGCGGAAGATAACCAATGAATAGGTGGTTTCTCGAGACAAAGTGGTATTTCAGGCGGCCTCAAAACCATAAGTGGTAAAAAAGACTAGTCACCCGATTCCATTCAGCGGAGGACACATAGCACAAGGGCGGAGAGAGGAAACTGCTTTATTGGGTGGCTAATCCCCATGCTTGTTGTCTACCTGAAATCATTGTAGACTGTCTGATCCACTAAGTGCACATCTATGGTGGGGGACTATCGGGCAAGTTGTGTTTGTTCGGAGAAGACATCAGTCGTTGATCTGATGGTGGTAGAAGAACGACGAAGATTAATTTGCATCAAAAATGTTAAATGGAGTTGTATCGGCAAAGAAGTAATGCGATGAACGATGGAGTGGACTCGATAAAGTATTGAGGTGCAGTTTTTATACATTTGAGATCCGGAAGGTTGTGTGTAATCACATATCAAAGAAAGTGGATGAATTCATGTGTAATGTGTTCTGCGGAGGATGCCGATTGCGATGGTGATATAGGGTGCATCGGGAAAAGTGAAAACCCTTGCTAAAGGGGAAAAAGGTATGAATCGTATGTTTTATGCTTATTTCCCTTATAAGGGTTTATAATGAGTTAAGCGTCGATAGAAGGTTTTGTGGTTAAGTCCGATATAACAAAGAAAAGTGTGGGGTTTGGTATATATGTGGCTTATGGGTTAATAAAAGGTTAATGAAGGTTTAAGCGGGGTGATTAAGTTTCGATATAAAGGAAAAGGTGGATTAATGATTAGAATTTATTAGTCTATAAATCATTTTGCATGAGACCATTAAAGGGGGCCTAAAACCTTAGTAAATGAAGTTTTAACTCGGCAAAGAGTTAAAAATTCTTAGGACAAATGTGCTTATGCATTTTACATGCATACTGTGGGTGTAAAAGGGGGTAACCCTACGTCATTTGGTATCTTATCCAGGTTTGTAATTGAAACAATTGGTGTTAAAACAAAACAAAGAAATTCTATGTGAAAGAATTGAGAACAAAGTTATGTGTCAAAGATGTTTATGCAGGCAAGGAAGGATCATATTCTAATTTGACAGAAAGTAGGCACACAGAGGTGATGTGTAGCAGAACTTGCAGATGCAAGAAACAGAGGACAATCCATTCAAGGTATAGGTGGAATGGTGGAACAAGATCATGTAGAGATCTTAAAGGTAAGGTGATATGTTCTGTTTTGATTTGATTGGAGAATGTGTGTTTGTACATTGATGCATAGGTAACAAAAAAATAAGGTGAGAAGGTTGCAACATCTAGAGCAAGGAGTGCCTGAATTGGTTCCAGAGGAAAAAACCAAAGAAATGCTAAGAGACTAAGCTCAGAAGAGGAGAGAAGCTTAGTAAATCATATGTAGCAAGAAGGAGACTTGTTACTGTAGAAGTATTGTTGCAGATGACAAAGGTAATTCCACAAAGGACGTGGGTAGAATTTCCAAGGTAATGAAGGAAGCAGATAAGACTTTATAAGTGAAAGAAGAGGTGGTCAGAACCAAGTATTTCATTGTGATTGAAATACAAGAGGACAATTGTGTTCTTAGAATATGCAGATGAGTTGAAGCCTAGAAGGAGTAAAGCGAAGTGCTCAAAAGAGGTTCCAGAGACAGAGAACCAAGGGCTTGCCCAAAGATCAAGTACAAAGGATAGCTTGGTGAGGTAAGAGGTAGCAGGGAGGACTTGTTGTTACATAGGCTTTAATGTAGCTCATAGTAAGTGAGTAAGGAGCTCATGAAGATAGAGAAGGAGAAGATGACTACTGATAGTCATAGTAGAGGTTCTGAGGAAGACCACGACAGAAGAAAGATGAAGAAAGAGGATGCCAAGGCAAATGGCAAGAGGATGAGTCAAAAGGAAATTGACAAGGAAATTGTCAAGACAAAAGGGCAACTTGATGTATTGATGATGATACTAGAGGAAAACTAGAGACTAGGCTGGGTATTGAGGAAGAATCCAGTGAAGTGGCTTAAGTTGCGGAGAAAGATACAACAGAGACAAGTAAGGTGGCTGATGGAAAAACTCAGAGAGCTTTAGTTGGAAATGGAAGTTTCTATTTGTGAAGTAGAACAGGGTGAAGTTCCGAGTGAATATGAAGACTTGAAGACTAAAACTTCAAGTGAGGCCAAAGGGTCACATGGTTTTAAATCTAAAAATTTGTGTATGTTTTCAGGTGAAACATGTGAACGACAATTTGTTGATATTGTCATAAAGGAGGAAGAAGACAAGCACAATCTAAATTATGTTAATAAAATTGATAGTTTGTCTATGGATGCAGAAAAAATACAGGAGAATATTAATGTAGATGGTGAAACAAGGATAGCTCTTGGAGAAGGTAAACAACAAGAGATTAAAGGAAAACTTGAAGAAGAGACTATGTTAGCTGAAAACATAGTAAAGGATCATTAGTTCAACATGATGATAGGCACCATGGAAATAACCATGGAAGCTATTGAGACAGTCAGTAAAAAAGAAGGACATCTACTGAAAGATGTTAAGAAGGAAGAAACCTATGTGTTGACATGGTGAATTTTTGCTATACCAACAAGGGGAACTAACCCGATCACAGACCCCAATTAGATCTGCTTTCGTTTGGGGTGGCTAGCTCCAATGGATTTTAAAGGATCCCATAAACTGTTATAGGTATTGAGGGATTGCTTCCTGGAGGAAGAATTCAATTAAATCAACAAAAGAAACAACTAACATATATGTATCAAATCTTATCTACACTACTTATCACTACTTAAGCGAGTCCTAAATATCCTAATCTATCCTACAGGAGCATAACAAAAAGAGGTTAAACATCATATATAGATTCCAAGTCCCAATGAATCAATTACTGGTTCACATAAGAACAAGGATGTATCAAATCTTAATTGCAATCCAATTACTTATACAGGGATACACATTCCTTTCCATACAAATAACACTTGCAACTGATGTTTAACAAAGTTTCGAATCAGTAATATTTCATGAGTTAACCATGCTATTGAATTATATTCGAATAACCAGGAATAACCATGAATTGTATTTTATCAATAGGCACAAATCAAAACACATTTATATTTATGCCAGCAACAACACTCTGATTCTAAACACATGAAAGAAGAGGAAAATAAATTTGAAACAACAGGCTCCTTCTTGACCCAAACAATCTTCTTTATTCATAATAAATCAAAATTTGTTCTGCCAAAACAAAAGTCCTCATCTCATCTTTGGAGGTAATACTTATGCCAAAGGAAAAATGACCCTTGGTCTTCCCTTCCCCGACTTTTCCTCCTCTTGCTCTTTTCCATACACATTAGAATATACAGACGTAGAGTTGATCGGTGAAATGACCGACACGTAGAGGGCATATCTGCTATAGTGCTTCATTTCCTGGGGAAGTGAATAGATGTTGATTAAAAAAGGATGATTTCATGTCATCCCTTCGCACCTATATTGAGCAGATGTTACTCCCTATCATTTCTTGAAGGAAACTAAAGACACCGTGCTTATCATCCCACATATGGCATGATTGAAAGTGTGTTTGGAGGTAATAGCATCTTGATGTATCAGCGTTGTGCTTCCTCTTGACATGTAGCATGCCTTCATTATGCACTATGGTGGTTCATATCCCTTTCTGCAGAATATGCCTTTGCAATATCGACACCAGTGAAGCAGAGGTGTCATCTTGATATACATCACCTTTATTTGCTACCAGGTCCACTCGAACTCGCCTGCAGAAATAATTCATATTAGCTATGATTATGAGAAATCTGACAAACATGCTCACAAACAAACCTTGCATTCAACCATAATTTCTATTTAATCTTGCAATGCATAGCAACTATGATTATCAAACCATTGAACCTGTTGTGACACGTATTTGCATTGCCCATAATATTCATTTTTACTCAGGGATTTCTTTAACCATGCTTCACAAGCAGACCATTCACTTTACGGGATTTTCCTTTGAAAACCTCAACCACAACATTTTATCGAAATACACAGGAAAACACGGGAAAACCCGCGGCTGGACCATATGGCCGGACTTCAAATAATATACCCCCGAATCTATAAGCATCGTTGAGTCCGTTGATCGCATCGCGCCTTGTGTTTAAGCTTTGGGCTCTGCCGATTGTGTCTTACGATTGGTCGGACCCAAAATATATATGTGTCGTGGTTAATAATACCGACAGGTCCGCCATATAAGACTTTCCTTTGAAAACTCCGACCCCAACATTTTATCGAAATACATGGGAATACACGGGAAAACCCGTGGCCGACCCATAAGGCCGGACTTCAAATAATATATATTCGGGTGTATAATTATCGTTGGGTCCACTTAATCGTATCACGCCTTATGTTTAAATGCTCAAATCTGCTGATTGCGATAAGTGATTGGGGGGGCAGACCCGAAATATATATGTGCTGAGGTTAATAATTCCAGCAGGTCTGCCATATGGGATTTTCCTTTGAAAACCCGGACCACAACCTTTTATTGCAATACACAGGAAAACACGGGATAAACCCATGGCTAGCCATAAGGCTGAACTTCAAACATTATGCACCTGGGCCTATAGTTATCGTGGGGTCCACCCATCGCCCCTTCACATATCGCATATCACTTTACTGTTGCCGACTACCAATTGTGATTTGTGATTGGGCTCCGGACCAAAAATAGATATGTGTTACGATTTAATAAGGCCAACGAGTCCGGTGTATCGTGGTGTGCATTGTGTATACGCCTCAGGCTCTGTTGATTGCGACTTACAATTGGGGGAAGCGAACCTGAAAATATGTATATTATGGTTAATGATCCCGGCAAGTTTGGCAAATCACAGTGTGCCTCAAATACAAGCCTCGAACTCCACCGATTGCGATATGCGATGGGCTCCGGACCCGAAATAAATATGTATTACGATTAATAATGTCGTCGGGTCTGGTGTATCGGTGTTGATTGCGATAAACGAAGAGGGCAAGTTATGCATGTTGTAAAGTATTTCTATTATCAAAGCATTGATATAGAAATAAAGATGCGATGGGAGGTTTTGAGGGTTGAAAAATTCCTGATGAAGGATATGAATGAAGGGCTAGAAAGGGTTATAGATGAATCATGCAGCATAGATTTATTAAAAGGGGCTTAACCATTAGGAATTGAATATTTGACTTGGCCAAGAGTTAAAATCCTTGGGATAAAACAGATCATTCGGAGAGGTGAAAGATCAAACTTCTAGGGGACCCATTCAAAATTGCTACGAAGGAAGGTTTTAATTGGGTGGTGGTTGTGGCTGCAACAAATGGCGAATTGCTGGGCGAACTAGTTATCTTTGTTTCCAAATAGACCTTGGATCAATAGAACATCAGGGTGTTAAGATAAACTTGAAATGCAAACTGTATAGATGGACAGGCATGGGTTTCACTTCAACATTAATTGCTTCAGGTGAGATAAAGACAAATAGCTTCTACTTACTGATAGGGTTTTAATAGGCATTCTCCAATGGTAGTATTATGGGATTTATTGACCCTCCTTTACCTGTTTTCTACTTTCAAAAATCCTTTTGGGGCCATCACTGGTTTGTCAATACCTGTTTAGGTGTGTACCTCAGCTCTTTATCACTCATCAAACTTGATGTAGATATGTTTTTCTACACTTTATATAAGAATTTCATTGTTATATTTTCATATGATTGAATGGGGCGCAGTCATGGATCAGGCCATATTTTTAAACCGCTTAAGCAAGGTTGGGCTTGCTGTGTCAACCAGTACTCTGAGCCCAACAACACTCCCTACTCCAACTGGCTTCCACAACAACCTATCCCTCAAGATTGGCACAAGGACTCGATATTTCATTTTCTTTTAAATAAGTCCTTTCAGTTTCAGGCACAAGGACTAGAGCACAATTGGATTTGCCACAGGGTATATGACAGTGAGCTTAGCCCATGAAAGGAGGTTTACTTGTAGATGACAGGTATTGGAAAATTTAGTGTAGTGGATGGGACCAATGGAGAATAACTGCAAACCTTACAGGCAAGTATAGGCTAGGTTTGAGTGGGATTTTGTTTTTAATGCAGTGTTCCGCCATGCCAATCCAGCTGTGGTTGCACATTTTTTTATTTTATAAATATGCCCTTACATGCTCCAAGTATCTAGGTTATCAATAGATCTTACCTAGTTCCCAACAGATGCTAATGAGTGGCCTCGATTTGAATTCCATAACAGATTTTCAAGTTCTCATGGGCTCATTGAAAGTTTGTTTGATTTGCAAGGTAACGATGGATTTAGGATCAACAGACTCATTAGCAGGTTAATAAGGGGTGCAAAAGCTGAAGGCGGTGAATGAGGGTAATATAAAGATATTTGAAAAGGTGAAAATGAGATTGGAGGACCAAAATTAGTTGGCTGAAAAGGACTAAAATTGAAAACAGAAGGAAAATAAACTTTGCAGGAAAACATGAACAGAGAGGATGAAAATATAACTAAGCTAACAACAAAATAAAATGAATTCTAACCTACTCAGGAGGTAACCACTATGTGGTGGCTACTGGAAGTATCTCTTAAGATGTTGGCCATTAACAGGGATTTTTTCAGTTTCTCCCTGTAAAGTTTTCAATCTATAAGTTCCCTGATCAATTTTTTCCACAACTTGGAATGGGCCCAACCATAAGTGTTGGAATTTCGTGTGTTTACCTTTTGGCTAATTCAAGTTGTCCCATTTCAGGACTAGCTCTCCTACTTGGTAATCTTTATCTCCTGCCAGATGATGATCAAACCATCTCTTCATAATCATTTGGTGATTTCTGAACTTATTTCTGGCTTTATCTCTCAATTCCTCCAACCTTATCAGTTGGTTGATCCTTTCTTGAAGTGAGGCTGAAGGGGTCCCTCTTGAAGCTTGGGAGAAATGTAAATAGGGAAGGGTAACATTGGGAGGTAGGATGGCTTCTTTTCCATAGACGAGGAAGTATGGGGATTTTCCTAATGCTACTTTTGGGGTGACCCTATCGACCCAAAGGGCATTTGTTAGAGCGTTGTGCTAGTTCCTCTGGTTGTCGATGATAGATTTACGATTATGCGGATGAGGTTTTTATTTGAGGACTCTGCAACTTCATTTCCCTGGGGGTAATAGTTTGATACATACCTTATGTGAATTGATTTATCAATAGAAAATTCAGTCAATTTCAATGATGAAAAGTAAGAATCATTGTCAAATATGAGAGCGTCATGGATGCCAAACTTGTTAATAATAAATTTCTCAACAAATGATATTACCTCATCTTCATTTACCTTCCGAATCGAGATGGCTTCGGTCCATCTGGTGAAGTATTCGGTCATCGTGAGTATATACTTATGCTACTACGAAGAGTTTGTAGTGATCTTGCCTATGACATCTAGGCCCCATTGTTGGAATGGGCGATAAATCATAACAGGCATGAGGGGAACAACTATCTTTCTTTCTCATCCTGTAGTGGTTTGAAATACCTTGCATTTGCGAACGTAGGCATGCGAATATTTGAACACTGTGGGCCAATAATATCCATCTCTTAAAATTTTGTGAAAAGTGGTCTCTCCGCCGTAGTAACCACCTACTAGGTCGTCGTGCATTTCTTTCAAGACATGATCAGCATCACCCTATTCCAAACACCTCAGCCAGATTCCATCATAATTTTTTTTGTATAATGTGTCATTGGCCAAGTGATACTGATTAGATTTCAATTTGAGCGCTCTCCTTTGTGAGGCATCCATGTGTTCAGGACATGATCCTTGTGTTAGATAAAAACATATGTCGTAATACCACGACTCAAGATCCAAAAGGGCTTTCGACGTTTCGCACTCACACATCAACGTCTCATTAATACATAGGGGCTCCTCCCTGAGTTCTACTTGTTCATTTTTCATGATTTGTGCTTCTGGTTCTTCGAATGCCCCTTCTTTATCTGCCAAGGCTTCTGTTGCTAGCCTGCACAATCCCTGCCCTCGAATTATCTTTTCCGGCTTAATATCGAGGTCGAATTCTTGAAGTGTGGTTATCCAATTCCCTCTTCGTTCACCCATTTCTTTCGGCACGAAGAGGGCTCTTACAACAGGATGGGGAACGATTACTTTAGTCCTGGCCTTTAATAAATAAGGGCGGAAGTGTTTTACAGCTTTAAAAACCGCAAAGCCTTTTTTCTCCACGTCTGGGTAGTTCAGTTCTGCTCCCTGGAGATTAGAGCTCATATAAGAAATAGGGACTTTGTTGCAATCATCATTTTTTTGAGTGAGGATTGCAGCATATGAAACATCAGAAGCAAAAGTGTAAAAGAATAATTCCTTGTTGATATCGGGGCTGACCAATGCAGGAGCTTCTGCAATGGCCTCCTGTTGTGCTGTACAACAACCCCCCATTTCATAAAATTCTTTACACAAGATCTTAATATGAAATGGGTCCCTTTAAAAATAAACTTACTTAGATGTGTGAATAAAATGGTATTTACCTCATCACAAGAAAATCCTTACTAAAAGGCCCTATGTAAATGAATCATTTTATAAAGCTTTTTAAATAAAAAACAAAGTGTTCCTTTAAAAATATTATAAAACTATTCTATATTTCGATAAAGCGATCTGGGATCGCATATCGAAATATCAAGGGAAACACACACAAAAACAAAACCTCACCCAATTCTCCGATCCAAAAAGGTAATCACAATCGGTAATCGGGGAAACAAATGACAAATGTACAATAAAGCAAAGCCTCTCAACTACCTTGATGCAATAAAGCTAATCGCATCAGCAATCAGCGGAGTCACATGACAAAGGGATAAAGCTCAAGCCAAATCCTGACTGCGATATATTAATTGGGCGCGCATCTCGAAAGGGAATTATACATTTAAAACAATTTTCATGTATTATATTGTATCACATTTCGGTAATCATAGATATTTACAACAAGTCCTTAAGCCCTTCCCTTTGACACTCCCGATCGCTGATAGCCGATCAATGAAATCTAAAGCAAGCTTGAAACAATCATTCGGCATATGAACGGCGTGATGGGAATTTATTTTGTTATTTACCATAATTGACAGTTTAAACAGCTATTCAATACTGCAATTAAGGATAGATCTTTCAAAAGATTTTATCCGTGGTAGTCCTTAACTATTTTTTATTTATCATATGCCAATCAACATAATTCTATTCATTATCATATTGGCTTGCAAAAACACTTTCTCTGTATCACAGTTTGCAACTGTTTGTGCAGAATTCTCCCGAAACCAGAAATCCTGAGAAAATGGGGAAGAAATCAAAGAAGTCCACAACAACAGCTCCTCCAATCAAAGGTCCCAGACCAAGCAAGAAAGGATTAATCTCAGACATGCCTTGGTCTGGGAAACACTAGCTGGGAGAACATTTACAATCTGATAGAAGCAGAGGAGCCCGAAGAATTATCAGAGGAAGCCACGACTGATTCAACTAACAAATCAGAAGGAACTCTTAAAGAATTCGCTTGTTCTTATCTTCACAGTATAGCAGCGCGAGATAAAATCTTGCCATATACTGATGTAGTAAGATGGGTGGTGGAGAAAATTCTAGTCTCGGACAGAACATTTTGCACAACTGATGGGAGGATATTCGGCTCATTCCAGCCTGAGGATCTCATGAAGATGTATCACTTACCTCAACTTGAGAAATGATACAACAAGGCGTTCCTTAAAGCGTTTGCAAAGGAAAACGACTCAGAGTCAGCCCCGATAATATAATGGAGGCATTTCCCAGAAAAGCACAAGCACGAGTCATCGGTAAGTACTCTGTTGACTCATTGGCTTCCCCTTATTGCTATGTTGGGGCTATGATGTGTAGGATGTGGAGAATACATGATTCTGCCAAACTCACCATATAAATGGTTCCCCTATTGGAACTGCAATCAATGGTTATGTGATGGATTGGGCAAATATTTTGTCCAATAAACTAGCCACAACAATTTTAGAGTACAGAACAAATGCACATAAAAATTTCTGGATTATTCCCCCTTTCTATTACAGTACCTATATTATGGATGCTATTTGATTTAATTCTAAATATACAATACTCGAATGGAGATGGACTCCCCAAGACCCGAATCCAATCCATATTTACCACCAGTAGTTATGGAAGGCGCATTACAAAAATAATATGTATAAAATTTGCAATGGTTTCATTCTCCCTGTATATTATTCTATTTTTAATAAAACTGCCCCCAGGATATCCCTAGGGGCAGAAATCGACTTGACAGCAGTAGGTAGTTGGTTCGGGGAGGAGAAATTTACTTATATAAGGCTTTTTGGTAGCCTTACTAAACCCCATGTTCTCCCCCTGTATGTGCCTGATAAATTGTTAGCTCGAGAATTGGCTTCTCAAATAACAGTGGAAGGGACATCCAAAACCCTTAAGGATTCAAAGAAGCACATGTGGCCAATCTTCCCTTTACGATGTGACATTTTCACTCTACATGACTATAAGCATGTAGAGAAGGAGACAGAAAAGATGTTAATGCTGAATCTTGCCATAATTTCTAATAGGCCATATGATCCAAGACAGGTTGCTTATAATGTCACATCTCAAGCCAAACTTGTTAAGTTTGATCATAAAGCGGATGACTTCGATGATCTATTTTCCTCAGCTAAATCATTATTTCAAGTTAAAACATTGGCCAGGATGAGGTATCAAGATGAAGGGCTAGAAACATTTAATAGGCTTAGAGACTAGAGGTTGCAAACTTTGCCTTTAGACCTATTAGCCACAACCCTGATAGTCCAGTCAAGCGAAACTGAACAGCAAGCTGTTGATAAAGCTCCTGCAGTGGAAAAAGTTCCTGAGAAAGAAAAAACACAAGAGTAGGAGCAAGAACGAGGAAAAGGCAGTGAACTTATTGATTCAGACATTCATATTGATGCCAAACTACTCAAAGAATGGCAACAGTTTGACTCAATCATCAACAATACTGAGAGCTTGCAGGGATTTAACACACCTGAAGTAACAACTAGTCAGAAGACAACAACTAATACAGTTCCAACTGAAGGAACTAGTGGCCCACCTATGACTCAAAAATATGTCGAAATGATTCCAAAGAACCCTTACGATGATATTGTTCTGCATGTAGAAGAAATACCACCCTTAGATGTCTTCTACAGCCCTAAGCATAGGGCTGTAATAAAAAGACAAAGGAAAAAGAGAAAACTTGATCAATCTTCTCTTTTACCTACACAGATGGAGATAAATAATGTGGTATGGAGAGAGGAAGTCAACCCTTCCGAAGATCTTACTAAACTCTCGTAGTATGCTGGGGCATACACATCAGCTACTATGGACAAGGCATCAGAAGTCAGGAATTTGCTTAAAGAGAAGGATCAAGAAATCATTTCACTAGAGACACAGGTACATGAAAAGTAGCAGAGGATAGAGCAGTTATAGCAACAGTTAGCAGCACAGAAGCAGTCAAACGACCAATTAAACGAGAAATTTCTCAAAGAGAAATAGAGGATAGATCAACATGCAGTTCAAAAGCAAAAGGAACTATCTGAAGCATTGAACACGTTGAAGACAATGAATGAACAACTGAGCAAATCAAAAGATGAATAGATCGCTCAACTGTCACTGCAAATAGAAAGGTTCAAAGAATTTCCTCAAGTTGAGGAATTCAAACCAGAGGCTCTCCAAATTACTAAAGCACTATCTACTAAGTTGAGCTTGTTATGTAATAATATTTCTCTTGTTCCCCCCTTCTGTGAAATTTCCTCGTCTATGATTGATAAGTCAGTTGATGCAAGACAAAATTGGAACAGGCAGATGAAACACTAACAGAGTTTCTCTCTTGGCAAGAAACCAAGGAAGGACAAGCTGCAAATCTGCCCCAAATTCTGGAATAACACAAGGAAATCTTGTTCCTTGAGTGGAAATCTCAACTGATGAAAGCAGAAAGGGAAACATTGAGATGTAGATCAGCGACTGGTAATCTAGTGGAATTGATTAATAATACTCTTTATTTGTCAAATTTAATTTCAGAATGTACTCCAGGGAAACTGCCATCAATCAAAGCATTGGAGCAGATATGGAAACATGAGCTGGAAAAGAGGGAAAGATTAATCACGGGCATTCAAACTTTAACATGGGAAACCTTTTGGTTCTTCCTTGTTAAACCATATAGTCAAAGGACAATGATGAAATGCCTTACCAATGCAATCGGTTACATGATTCCTGAAATTACTGATGCCACATATACTTCCCAATTGCATTCACGTATGAGTCATCCTCCAGAACTGCAACCGATGCTCGCCATATGCCAGCTCAAGTGAAAAGATAGTCGGTCGAAACAATGAACCATCCTTACCGACTGCAAGCATGTCTATTTCAGGGAGATTTTCATATATTTGTGATTTGGTTACACCAACTCACAACATTTTTATATCATATTTAGTTAGTTTAGATAGTATTTATAGACCCTTTCATGTTTTTAGAAAGGGTCCTAAAATTTTGTATTAAGACTTGGATTGGAAGTTGCACTATTGTGCTTCCGATATATATATATATATAATATATATATTATATAATATATATATATATATATATTATATATATATTAATATATATATTATATTATATAGATATATATATATTTTTATGAAACTAGACTTGAATTCTGAGTTTTAATGAAGAGTACTTTTGTCTGATATGCACTACTGCTTCTTATAAAAGTATTTCCAAGTTAGAAAGAGGGATCCAAATGCAATTCATGTCAGAGGGGATTCAAAAACATATGGTACTATTATCTATGTTTTGCTTCATTATTTTATGTGAACTAGCATTCATTCATTTTGCTATTATTGATGTATGTATAAGTCTTACAACAATCTCTTTTACTTATCACTATTGAATGTTCAAGAGTTGTTATTTTTCATCTATATATGTGTTAATGATATATAAAGATCAGTGCAATAATGTTTTAATTATTACTTTATTCAACTATTTGAACAAAGTAATTATCATATGAATGAATATTTTTGTTTAAAAGTAGAGTCATCTACATGCCTACTTTTCAATAAGAACCATTAAAAAATTCACTAAGGCAGATACTTCCCGGAATAGATTAGTTAATTACATTATTGCATTTTAGAATAAATCTTTCATCATTTTCCATTAGATATAAGTAAATTAAACACTTATCCATCCCATTCATAAATCATTGGGAAACTGGTCCCATTATATCCACGCAGAGCCACCACACCAAACGGAAAAGGAGCTGCCTTTAAGGTCTGGACTGGGTGGTTTTCCCTGATGTTGAAGCAACGATTTTCGAGGCCTCAACACCTCCTTAATTCACTAAAGCGATTTCTTAGCTTCACCACTCCACTTATACACAAAATTCTCTTTCATCATTAGCTGCGTGGGACACACTATTTCTGTGAAACCTGAGACAAATTTCCTAACGAAATTAATCTTCCATAAGAAAGATTGCATTGATATTTTATTTGCAGGGGGTTGTATTCTCATGATGGTCTCCATTCTTTCAGGATCAATAACAATCCCTTCTTTAGAGAGGGTATGACCCAATAGTTTCCCTTCTGTGACTGCGAAGATGCTCTTCTTGGGATTCAACGATATTCCATATCTTCGACATCTTTCGAAAATTTATTTCAGGTGATAAATATGATCCCTTTTGCAATATGAATACATAGTAATGTTGTCCATGTACACTACTATTGATCTGTTGATCAATCCTCAGAAAGCTATGTCCATAGTCTCTGGAATATGTCACCCGCATTAATAAGTCCAAAAGGCATTTTACGATATGTGTAAGTGCCCCATTTAGTGTTGAAGGTTGTCTTAAGTTGATCCCAATTAGATACCAACACTTGATTATATCTTGAAAACCCATCTAATAGGGAAAACATTTTAGACCGAGAAATGCATTGAAGAATTTGTTCCATAGAAGGGATAGGATAGTTATCTTTCTGCGACACTTTGTTTAGGTTTCTGAAATCGGTACATAGCTTGATGTCTCCATTTTTCTTTCTTACTGACATGAGATTGGCTACCCAAACGAAGTGTCTGACCAGAAAAATGATTTTAGCATCCAACATTTTGCTTAATTCTTTCTTCACCAATGGTTCTAGACTTGGATGCATCTTACAAAGCTTTTGTTGGTAGGGCTTAGCCTCCTTTTCCAAAGGAATTACATGCTACATAATGTTGGTATCAAAGGTTTTTAAGTTGCCATATGTCCATGCAAAGGCGTCTTTGTACTCTTTAAACAACTTAACAAATGGAGTCTTTTCTTGTGGAGAGCACCCCAAGCCCAAATCAAGAGTTTTTGGGTCTTCTTTGGTTCCAAGGTTGACTGACTCATACTTTATCGATGAGCTATGCATTTTGCAATTAGTTTCTTTTTGAATTTATCATGTAGGTCATACAAGTGCTCCATCTTGAAAACTAACTTGGGAATTATATTGGAGTGATCCTTTTCCTCATCTTTACTCACATCCATATGCTTGTCATGCTCCTTTTCATCAATGACCGCATTTATGAATGTCCTTTCGGAATGCAAGAACTCCAGGATTTGTTCATCACCTTCGAACACCTGCCAATTTGAGATGTTATCGGGCACGGATGGTCTGAAAATCAATTCAACATAATATTTATTTTTCTTTAATCTAATATCAGGAAAAAGTTTTGTAGCCATACTAGCCATCAGATCGACATCTTGGTTTTTCCCTCGAGGTATGTATGTGATATTGAAATAATCAAAATTGTCAATTAAGCTCCATACCTCATGTTGGTACCTTACCAGATGTGGCAAATTGCAGTGTATCATTTTCCTTACCTGATCCACAATTATGTGTGAGTCACCAAAAACTTTAAGATCTTTTACCTTCATATCAATGGCTTTTTTCAGGCCCTACAGCAAGCCTTCATATTCTGCCGTGTTGTTGGTGCACATGAACTCCAATCGGTTGGCCATTAGATGTTGGTTCCCTTGCGGGTCAATGGGAGTGCTCGTAGAACCTACACCTTCAAAGCAGTTAGAGCCATCAAAGTAGGGTGTCCAAAATATAGAGTCTAATGTTACATCAATTGAACTGCTTTCTACGAAATTATTCCTATCATCTACTATAATACAAGATATTCATCAGTTGGATTACAGGGGAGAGCTTCCAACTGTGTGTTTATCACGGTTTCTTCAATGGTCTCTGCATGGAATTCTCTGAAACAGGTTTCAATGGCACAATGTCAAAAATATAATTCCCAAGGATAGAATTGGTAAACATTACAGGTTCATTGGGGCCGTTTAGTTCTGTCACCACATACCTCATGTATATTTCTCGATCAACTCTTAGCATATCACCCTTTCCCTTCTGAGGTAGCAAGAGATGGGACCAATCAGTTGAGAAATATCCATTTAGTTTTGCTGACCAATCCCTACTAAGTAGCATTCCATAAGCCTCGGGTATATCAACTACCACTATGTCAATGACTTGTGTGTATTGTGGTTTAACAGCCATCCGAATCAACACATCTTTCAATTCCCCAATTACTTTCACATTTGTCTTGTCCAATTGCATAATTCGAGTCCCAGTTTTCTCGAGTATCGCATGCAGTCTTTTAGCAATAGCGTAAGGCATCACAGTGGATGAGGCACCAGAATCTACCAAGCAATTGTGTATGTTCATGTTGAGGATTTCAAATGTGATAAGGAAAGGTGGAGTCATGGATTTTTATTTCCTCCCTATCATGGCTGCAATGATATCTTGGGGGTTTCAATTCATTTTAGACAGAGTGGCTTCCATAACTGATGGTATTTGGGTTGTACTGGGGGTACTAACAGGTCTGGACATTGACTTCTTGGTTTGGCTGCTTGAGATGGTGGGAGTTTTTCAATTCCACTCATTCATAGCTTTCAAGAGCAGATCTCTTTTCTACATTAATTTTAGCAAATCGAAGTATGTTATATTAGCCCTAGATTCCTTAAGATCATCCACAATGTTGCAATCAATGTTATAAACAGGGTAGGGCGGAGTAAACATACTGGTTTTTCTGTTCTTAGGTGGATTTGCCATTTTGAGTCGCCTTCGTTACAGTCGGAGATGTATTCTCTTTCTTTGAATAGTTTGCAACTGGAGTATTCTTCGACTCACCACTAGGTCTACCCTTCTCAATAGGAACTTTGGGAGTGGATGCCTTCAAAGGGCGAACATATTTCTTTGTCTGTTCTACAAGATTCATCACGCCCGCAAGTGGGCCTTTACTTCGGGTGTGGATTTCATTAGTGTGGATTTATGTCGTACTATCTTCTTCGTCGTCATCATTTTCATTTGTATAGAAATCCCACAATACATTGATTTGAGATTCTTCGTCCAATGGCTCTTCTACTTGGTATTCTTCCTCATTTCCTTGTTTTGGCTCCAGCTCCACTATAAGTTTTTCTTTGTTAAGGAGCGATCCGATAAGAGCCAACTCTTCCATATTTAAATTCCCTTCATTGGGTTGAGCAGGAAACACAAGTTGACCATGACCACCTTCTGTCTTCTTACAATAGAAAGGTTTGAAGGGTTTTATGTTGTTATACTCTCCTCCATTCTCTCCAAAATTCTTTTTCATATCGATGACTGTGTTTGTCAATTTCTTAATGATCCAATGCAAACCTTCCACATCTGTGGTGTCCTTTTCTTTGATCTCAGTCACTTGGTTATCACTCCCATTATTCTTCTTGGATGATTGAGATGCTTTCTTTCCTTCGGTTGTATGATGACATGTTGTGAGACTAATCATTTCATTCTTGACTTTTACTGCATCCTCGATAGCACCTTGCAAGGTTCGTGTGTTACTCCTCTTGACCCACATTGCCGTAGGGACAGGGAGAGCAGTGATGTAGAATTCTATGAGCACCTCATCAATAGGTCTAGTGTTAGCTGGGATTCTATTGAACAAAGTGTTGAACTGGATGTCAAAATCCTTAACCTTCTCTTTTGTGTCCATTTTCAATTGGGATAGTTCTAAAACTAAGGCCGTGGGTGTTTGTCATCGCCAAACTTGTCTAAAAAGGCCTGCTGAAAGGCACCCCATGAGGTTATCAGACCTATTCTCAAGCTAAAGTACCATGTGGAGGCTAAACCAATCAGAGTAAAAGGGAATAAGTGACATACAACTTCTTCATCGTCTACCCCCAACATGCGCACGACTAGGAAGAAAGAGTGAATATGGTTATCAACAGTGTCTCCCTGCTCAGGGTCGAATTTAGGCAATACTCTTTCTTCATTCTTGGGTAAGGCATGTTACTGCCCATGTACCGCTACATCATCCTGAACTAGTCAGGGAGGGAGTGCTCCCAGAGGAGGTGGAGGTTGATTCCCACCTGGAAGAGGCCGTGGAGGTTGATTCCCACCTGGAGGGGGCAGTAGAGGCAGATTCCCACCTAGAGGGGGAACGTTATCCATATTATGAATAGGGAGGTTTTGGTTGAAGGTTTCTTCAAGGCATTCTTTGTTAGGATTTTCCAAATCAGACCAGGGGTTACCTTCAGAGGGGGAATCCTCAGGAATTTCTTCCCGAGGAGTTTCTATACTTTGCAAATAGTCTAGCACAATATCTTCAAGAGAAGGGGTTGCAGATGTCTCTTCACTTATGGGAAGTATCCTTGGCTTTCTTTTATCTATCAGAGGTAAAGAATGAAAGATGGGAAGCTGAGATAGGGAGTGAGCATAGGCACGAGTAAGCACTTTGATTGGTTGTTCCTAAGTGATAGGATACTCCCAAAGTCTCTCTTATTTGGGTGACCTAGACACGAGACTGAGAGGGATCTCTTTTTCTTCGAAATGGGCCTTTTTCAAATGGGCAGAATGACCTTTTTGACCTTTAAGATCCATACATTAACCTTTTTGAAATCATGTGCGGCATTTATAGATGAAATCCTCAAAAGTTGTGGACGACGGTTCAAGCCCTCCTTCTAGCACCATTTTGTTGACATGGTGAATTTTCACTATACCAACAAGGGGAACTAACTCGATCATAGACTCCAATTAGATTTTCTTTCCTTTGGGGTGGCTAGCTCCAATGGGTTTTAAAGGATCTCGTAAACTGTTATAGGTGTTGAGGGATTTCTTCCTGGAGGAAGACTTCAATTAAATCAACAAAAGAAATAGCTAACATATATGTATCAAATCCTATCTACACTACTTCTCACTACTTAAGCTAGTCCTAACTATCCTAATCTATCTTGCAGGAGCATAATAAAAAGAGGTTAAACATCATATATAGATTCCAAGTCCCAATGAATCAATTACTGGTTTACATAAGAACAAGGATGTATCAAATCTTAATTGCAATCCAATTAATTATACAGGGATACACATTCCTTTCCATACAAATAACACTTGCAACTGATGTTTAACAAAGTTTTGAATCAACAATCTTTCATGAGTTAACCATGCTATTGAATTATATTCGAATAACCAGGAATAACCATGAGCTGTATGTTATCAATAGGCACAAAGAAAAACACATTTATATTTATGCTAGCAACCACACTCTGATTTTAAACACATGAAAGAAGAGGAAAATAAATCTGAAACAACTGGCTCCTTCTTGACCCAAGCAGTCTTCTTTATTCATAATAAATCAAAAGGTGTTCTTCGCAAAAAAAGTCCTCATCTCATCTCTGGAGGTAATACTTATGCCGAAGGAAAAATGACCCTTGGTCTTCCCTTCCCCGACTTTTCCTCCTCGTGCTCGTTTCCATACACATTAGAATATATAGACGTAGAGTCGATTGGTGAAACGACCGACACGTAGAGGGAATATCTGCTGCAGTGCTTCATTTCCCGGGGAAGTGAATAGATGTTGATTAAAAGAGGATGATTGCGTGTCATCCCTTTGCACCTGTATTGAGCGGATGTTACTCCCTATCATTTCCTAAAGGAAATTGAAGGCACTACGCTTATCATCCCACATCTGGCATGATTGAAAGTGTGTTTTGAGGTAATAACATCTTGATGTATCAGCACTGTGCTTCCTCTTGACATGGAGCGTTCCTTCATTATGCACTATGGCAGTTCATATCCCTTTCTGTAGAATATGCCTTTGCAATATCGACACTAGTGGTGTAGAGGTGTCATCTTGATATAAATCACCTTTATCTACTACTGGGTCCACTCGAACTCACCTGCAGAAATAACTCATATTAGCTATGATTACGAGAAATCTGACAAACATTCTCACAAACAAACCTTGCATTCAACTATAATTTCTATTTAATCTTGTAACGCAAAGCAACTATGATTATCAAACCACCGAAGCAACTGTGACACATATTTGCATTTCCCATAATATTCATTTTTACTCAAGGATTGCTTTAGCCATGCTTCACAAGTATACCATTCACTTTACGGGATTTTCCTTTGAAAAGCCCGACCACATCATTTTATCAAAATACACAGGAAAACACGGGAAAGCCCGTGGCCGAACCATAAGGCCTGACTTCAAATAATATACCCCCGAATCTATAACCATCGTTGGGTCCGTCGATCATATCGCGCCTTGTGTTTAAGCTTTGGGCCTTGCCGATTGCAACTTGCGATTGGCCAGACCCGAAATATATATGTGCCACAGTTAATAATATTGGCGAGTCCGCCATATAAGACTTTCCTTTGAAAACCCCAGCCCCAAAATTTTATCAAAATACATGGGAATACACGGGAAAACCCGTGGCCAACCAATAAGGCCGGACTTCAAATAATATATATCCGGTCATATAATTATCATCGGGTCTGCTTAATCGCATCATTCCTTATGTTTAAATGCAGAACTCTGTTGATTACGATAAGCGATTGGGAGGGCGGACCCGAAATATATATGTGCTGAGGTTAATAGTTCCAGTGGGTCCACCATATGGGATTTTCCTTTGAAAAACCAGACCACAGCCTTTTATCCAATACACAGGAAAACACGGGATAAACCCACGGCCGGCCATAAGGCCGGACTTTGAACATTATGCACCCAGGCCTATAGTTATCGTCGGGTCTGCCCATCACCCCTTCACATATCGCATATCGCTTTACTGTTGCTGACTACCAATTGCGATTTGTGATTGGGCTCCGGACCCGAAATAGATATGTGTTACGATTTAATAAAGTTGGTGGGTCTGGTGTATCGTGGTGCACATTGTGTATAATCCCTAGGATCCGCCGATTGTGACTTGCGATTGGGAGAAGCAGACCCAAAAATATGTATATTATGGTTAATGATCCCGACGGGTCCGACAAATCACAGTGTGCCTCATATACAAGCCTCGAACTCCGTCGATTGCAATATGTGATGGGCTCCGGACCTAAAATAAATATGTATGATGGTTAATTGCGATAAGCGAAGAGGGCAAGTGATGCATGTTGTAGAGTATTTCTATTATCAAAGCATTGATATATAAATAACGATGCAATGGGAGATTTTGAGGGTTGAAAAAGTCCCGATGAAGAATATGAATGAAAGGCTAGAAAGGGTTATAGATGAATCATGCGGCATAGATTTATTAAAAGGGGCTTAACCATTAGGAATTGAAGATTTGACTCGGCCAAGAGTTAAAATCCCTGGGATAAAACAGATCATTCGGAGAGGTGAAAGATTAAAATTCTAGGGGACCCATTCAAAATTGCTACCAGGGCAAGTTTTAATAGGGTGGTGGTTGTGGCCACAACACTATGCAAAGGATTTAACCTTGTGAGAAAGAACATCTGATGATTGGTCACTAACAAAGGAGGGCTTTATAGAGGATGAGAAATCTTTTGAAGCTGTCAAAAATATGGAAAAGTATCTTTCATAAGATGAATACTCCGGAGTAAAGGATAAGGGAGAATATCTCTTGAATGAGGAAGGCAGTGACTAATTGCAGCAGAAAGAACTTAGTAATGAAACTGTTACAACACAGGGACGGTTTCTTGGAGATGAAGATCAGTTTGAAAAACTGATATGTGAAACAACAGGTGAAACTGTTGAGCCTTGTAATTTTCAAATTGAAAATTCATTTATAAATGCAGGGATTATAAGTGATGATGAAATACTTGCAAAGTGTCACAGAGAAATTGCATTGCTGGAATATTTACTGGGAAATTCAGAGTATGATAGTGTGATTGCAGAGGAAGGAGTTCACTATAGTGGACAAGAGAAGGAAGACATCATTAGAGAGATGATGTGGAAGAGAGGCTAGTTGACAGTCTTAAGAGTTCTTTAGAGAATTCTTTAAAGAGGTTGAAACAACATATTGATGTGCTAACAGAGGAGAAAGAAATAGAGCAAAAAACTGAATTGTTGCCAAAGGAAGATAAGGCACAGAAGTATCATGTTTTTTATTTTAAAAAATGTTTTGTGAGTGTAGGTTTAGTTGCAGATATTCGAGGAAATTTGGCACAGATGAGCAGCCAAATAAAGATGAAAGAAGAATATTTTGTGGAAGAATTTAATCCATGGAATAGAGATGTTCAATAGCTGGAGAGAATGCTGGAAAGCCATGATTCAGTGCAGGCAGAAATAATCATAAAAGAGGGTAAGGATGAAAGGAAGGTAGTAAGCGTAGGAGTCAAAGAAAAAGTTGAAGCCAGAGCAAGAGCAGTGTCTACAATGGTAGCAAGAGCAAAAGTAGAAGAAAAAGTACGGCAAAAACTACAAAGTGAAAGTAACTAACAACAGTTTGAAGAGTTAGTGGATAGAAACAACAACTTGAAGCAAAGAGAAAGAGGAAGAAGTAAGAGGCAGAATATGGACCAGTCCAAGGATGAACTGGAGGCAGAGATTGAAGAATTATGGCAGTTGATGATGAAACAATCCATGTGGGGGAAATTGATAGCAGCAGGAAGGAAGATCAATAAGAACTTGAACCTGATTGACAAGGAGAGGAAGATGAAACAAAATACATCAGATGTACAATAGAAACAAAGGTGCAAGGCATTTAGGTAGGTACGAACTAAAGTTTGGGACCCTGGAGGTTTTCTATCAACTTACGAAGACACATGATCAGGAGATCATGAATATTTTCTACTTTGGGAGTCTGATGCAGGAGCATTCAACCCAAGGAAAATCATTATATTTTAGTAGACATATGGAGTCATGTGTTTTAGGGAAGTGGGTTTCCTAAGTGTTAAGTTAATGTAATATTTAGGCTTTTGAGTGATTAGAATAGGACTTAATTAGATGTTGTGAGGGTGTTTGTAAATGCTCTTGAATGAAGGAGAACATGAGTGGTTAATAATGACAAGAGAGTTAGAAGTCAATTATAACTCTCAAAGCAGTTTCATGATTCGAGGAACTAGAGAGGATTATTAGGGATTAACTGTAGTTAGAAGTGGACTTAGAGGACATTTAGGAGTTAGATCAGTAGATTAAGGATTTGAACCAGAATTAGATCAACAAAACCTTTCTAGTATAAATGTAAGCCTACGGGCAGAGTATAAGGAGGAGGCCACTCATATTGAAGATCAGGCCTGAGAGACAGAGAGTCTCGATATGTAATCAGTTGTTCATATTTATCAATACAGAGGTTTATCCCAACTGTATATGTGTGTGTGTTACAGGTATTGATAGATTGAATTGTGTGTGAATTCGTAGGTTTTGTAACAGAGGTTGCAGACAGAATTTTATAGAACATGCAGAGGAGAAGAATGATTCAAAGGAATCATAATGGATCATCGAATCCAGTTGAAGGATCAGAGTGAAGCTCTGGAGAGACCACGATGTGAAAATTCGTAGAGGTTAAGCTCAGGAGTGAGTTGGGCAGTGGAAGCAGAAGAATGAAACCCTGAAGAAACCCAAAACCACAAGAAAACATTGAAGAAATAGCAAAGTCAAGAAAAGGGACGAATGGAGAAGCAAGGTGTCAGTGCACGGGAAACATTGGATCTCATAGATCAACAGTCATCGCATGGTGAAAGAGCATGGAAGATAACTAATGAATAGGTGGTTTCTCGAGACAAAGTGTTATTTCGGGCGGCCTCAAAACCATAAGTGGTAAAAAGGACTAGTCACCCGATTCCATTCAACAAAGGACACGTAGCATAAGGGTGGAGAGAGGAAACCGCTTTATTGGGCGGTTAATCCTCTATGCTTGTTGTCTACCCAAAATCATTGTAGACTGTCTGATCCACTAAGTGCACATCTACGGTGGGGGACTATTAGGAAAGTTGTGTTTGTTCGGAGAAGCCATCAGCTGTTGATCTGATGGCGACAGATTAATGGTGGAGATTAATTCACATCGCAAATGTTAAATGGAGTTGTATCGGTGGAGAAGTAATGCAATGAGCGATGGAGCGGACCCAATAAAGTATTGAGGTGTGGTTTTTATACATTTGAGATTCGGAAGGTTGTGTATTATCTCATATCGGAGAAAGCAGAGGAATTCATGTGTAATGTGTTCCACGGAGGATGCTGATTGCGATGGCGATATAGGGTGCATCGAGAAAAGTGCAAACTCGTGCTAAAGGGGAAAAAGGTATGAATCGTATGTTTTATGCTTATTTCCCTTATAAGGGTTTATAATGAGTTAAGCGCTAATAGAAGGTTTTGTGGTTAAGTCTGATATAACAAAGGAAAGTGTGGGGTTTGGTATATATGCAACTTATCAGTTAATAAAAGGTTAATGAAGGTTTAAGTGGGTCGATTGAGTTTTGATATAAAGGAAAAGGTGGATTAATGATTAGACTTTGTTAGTCTATAAATCATTCTACATGAGACTATTAAAGGGGGCCTAAAACCTTAGTAAATGAAGTTTTAACTCGGCAGAGAGTTAAAAATTCTTGGGACAAATGTGCTTATGCATTTTACATGCATACTATGGGTGTAAGCGGGGGTAACCCTGCATCACTAAACATGGAACGAGAGGCCACTATGATATGATTCGACCTCCTAAGTCATTTTATGGAAGTGGAACTAATGGAAACACATCATGCATACATTCAACATCAGCTACAGGACCCTCACGAACCAATCCAATACTTTAGATAGCTTACCCTTGGGTCCCACTGAACTTTTAGACAACTTAGCCCTCAATCTTTCTCATGATATAGGCATGACAGCGTCCAGAAACCCAAAGTTTCTCTCACAAGCTTGCTTGTCAGTGTCTAGAGACTCATTTAGTCAGTTTTGTGCTAACATCCCCGGATTTGAGCCACTTTTTTAGACCCAGAGCCCAGGTCACTACCGAGAAAGGAATGATAACTTAAGACCAGTAAAAGAACATGGAAACAATGATGAAAAAGAAATAGATTAAACAATACCTTAATCATACCCCTACTAGCCATGATAGGAATTTCGTCAAACATATCGCAAGCATGTAATCTACAGGTGTGGCCAACGAAATTAAACATAGGGATCTTGTAATTATCTGAATCGCTAAGAACCATTATTCCCTCATGTCATTTTCTACATTACCATCTATTAGACCATATTTACATTATCCATTCATTTACAATTAAAAGCATGCTGAGAGTCATCCATAGTTGTTGTCATGGAACATACATATAACCAGGCATAATAGGGATAAAATATCATAAACATATCAGCCATAAAATTCGCATATACATCAATACATTTACACATGAAAACCAAGGGAATGAATGTATCAATAATTAATGCAATAAACTAACTTGAGATGGGACTACCACGTTCCACTTGACCGTAGAATGGCTGAGCCAAATCTCTCTTCATCCATTCACCCCCATGTCATATTCTAAGCATGAATGTGGGACACATAGAATACACCAAAAGAACCAAAAAAGTATGGATTCCGCTGGAGTTCTCCACCTACACCATGAGGAATTTGAGTGCCTCCTAGTCTCTCAGGATTTATCGTAATCTGCAGCCTAATCCAGGGACGACTACGCCCTACACCGAGACACACTCTCCAAGCTTTACCATACATCACATCCCAGGACTACTAGGCCCAATGGAGAGAAATCCACCTCTTGGCTTTAACATATATCCTACCATTCATTGGCAAGGATTCCTAGGCCCACATAGGCACACAATCTTGGCTTTACTACAACCCACAATTCGGTTCAGGGATTACTAGGCCAGTGGCTTTAGCGTGATCCACAGTTTGTTTCAGGGATGCCTAAGCCATGTGTTTGTCATTTCGGAGATCCACCCCACTCAGATTCGAATCCATCTGGCCATCCCACATCAACTGAAGTATGAGAACCCATCTCATCAAGGCTATCTAGAAATGGAAAGGCTAGATTGAAGAACACTGTCACATCTGGAAAAACCCATGCCATGATAGAAAAGAACCACATGCAACACCATGGATGCAAAATATATCAAGGATAATACAAATGCAAATCGATACCTAAAATGAATCATGTTGTAGCTATTTGATCTTGCCTTTCCCTACTTTATCTTTGCTTCCTCTTGCCTTCTTTATCTTTCTTTCTCCAATTCCAAAGTGGTCCAAGAAAACTCTAAGTGTCCAAGAGTGAGAGAGAGAGAGGATAATGAGAGAGCTCCAAAACTAAACTGATCAATCTTACACAATGATGCTCAGAAGCCTTTTTATCAATGAAGCCTCTATTTTCTTCAATTTCCATTATTTTCCTTCATTTTCCTCCTCACATGCAACTTGTGACCTTTCACCTTCCTTTTCTCCTAATTTCCATTATTTTCATAAATAAATGTGCCAAAAATGCTATTTTTCCTTTCCAAAGCCCTATTCATTACCTTTGCCAATTTCCTTAGCCATAAATAACCAAATGAACACCCACACTAGGATGTCTTGCCCACCATTCATCTTGGAATACGTGTCCCATCAACTATGGTCTCATATATTTTTACATGAGTTTTTTGGTTTAACGAGGGTTGTTACAAAACCCTCCCCCTTGGGGGAACACCGTCCTCAGTTTTCAATGACACCTATAACCAACAAGACTACTGAAAACAAAACATATTTCCCATGGAACTTTATAACACAGTTCGTTGTATTTACAATGACCACATATACACATATGCACATCTACTAAACCAGAAAATAAGAGAATACAATGCCCGTATCAATCAACAAGGGAATCCAGAGGCTCACACCTACACCCTCAAAGTAATACCAGGATTCACCTCCTTCCTAGGAAGTCCAGAATCCACTGCAAATTCAAATATGCATCCAATGTCCAGCACTACAATCCTGTGCCACTTGTTCCTTCAGTGAACAATTACCAGCTCATTGTTCCATGGTACACCCCTAATGTGCATCTGATCTGGCGATGCTAATGACCAACAAAAATATATCCATGACCTTCGCTTCTCTGCTACACAGTCCCTCAAGAATCCGGTCTCCCCTTCTATGTAGTCACTCACCTTCCAAGTTCTGCTAGCACCCCATCTTGGGCGATGCATCCCTTGGAAAGGCTTCCTCACATCAGAAGATACAAAAAAACAAGGCATATCCATGCCTCCAAACCATCATACTGGTCATAACATGCTCATGGAAATCAATGGACACTATTGGGTACCAGTGTCCCATAATGGCCCTACTCTTGAAGTGATTTACTAGCATACTGTTGCATGTTCCAATTCCTTTCGTTGTTGCTGCTAATTCTTGTAATCGATTTCAACCACCCAACCAGGCATGTTCATGCTTCCTGTACCAAGCACACAACTTCCATTATATTTAAAATAAATTGAAATAAATTCACATCATACCTCATTGGTAGCTCGTCAATAAGGTACACTTGCAATTATGTTCGCTTCCTACCACAACTAGTCAAAGTAATTGTTTGATCAAAACATCATGCATAAACATATCACATATGGTTAGCTCAAAACACAACCATCATAGATCAACATCATAAATCACTTGTAACCACCATAAACCAGAATCATAGATCACATATAATCATCATATACCATAATCATAAAATTTCACATGCATAATAAAACTAAATAAAATGTTGATACTTATCCTTTCATCAGTCCTTACCTTCTACTTTTGTCTTTATTTTATACACACTTAGGATCGGTTGCCACACCAAACAAATACCCAGTTCCTTCTCCTAAACCATGTGCACGTACACATAGTGTGCATCACACACATATAATCACACATTGCATACAACACCATGCAATACATGCACCTACCCCTGACATACGACACATACATCTACACCCGATGTACAACACAACACAAATACGTATATAGAGTGCAACAAAATGAATGCATATGTCACAATACCATGACTACACAATGCACATACATAGTATCGCATGCCCACAATATGGCATGCACGACATGCACTCAATTCCACATGTACACCAGTACCACATGTACAAAGCACCACCTGCAAAACGTGTCCACAACATCACATGTACATGGCACAACGTGTACACAACACCTCATGTACATTGCACCATTGTACAACATGTACACAATACCACATGTACACAGTACCACGTGCACATTAGGTACGTGACACCACATGTACACGATGCCACATGCACGACATGTACACAACACCACCTACAAACAACGCCACTTGTACAACATGTACACAACACCACATGCACACAACACCATATGCACATAGCGCCACATGTATAACATGCACGCAACACCACCCATACATAGCATTGCATATCCAACATGTACATAGCATCATATCTACACAACACTGCATATCCAATTATGTGCACAACACCATATGCAATATTCACACAACACTATCTCTACCATCATGTACATAACACTACATAATAACATGTACACACACTATATATACACAACAGTGCATGTGCACACATCATAGATGCAACATGTATAATGTATACAACATATGCACAATAGTAGTACCACACATCAAAAATCACATTGTCCTTACCAAGAAACCTTGCTTCCAGTGTCTTATCCATGTTTATCCTAGCATGTTGTAGACCACATTGCTTTCATTTCGCTAATGTATCCCTTGGTGTGACCTGTCCATAACATAAGCATAGGCATAATACAAACATACAATATAAATTCATATTCACATGATAATGACCTCATATATTTGTCATGATTACTCTTCCCACTTTATTCCTCAGCTAGGAACTTCTTCATGTCATTTGTCTTCATACGCAATCATTCTGCCACAAGAATGATTCTTGATGATATATATATATATACACACACATAAATGTTAGCATTAATAATCATGAGCCATGACAACCCTATCAAACATTACATACATACACACCTACATCTATACATATATAAACATCAACATAATCATGATCATTACATAATTACCAGATATCAAGGTCAAGGTTTAAGAGAACTTCCTTTATTCATGCAACATATGCACAACATTAAGAATAGTCGTTCCCAACATAGCCAAGGCATTTGATGCCTCAAATCCATTTACTTTAAATTTTTGGTTACCTTTCTCATGACTTTACTGCCACCATCCATTTACCATAGTGGAGCTAGCTAGTCCAACCGACTATCATAGTCTTACGTTCCACTGTGCTTACTCATGCATAGAGATTCATTTGAGTCTTACAATACCTATTGGGTACCACATGACTCTCCCCAAGCTCCATTAATTTCCTCTTTTCCCAAACAATTCCCAAGACTTAAAACAATAAAGGAAATATCGAGAAGAAAATAATAAGAAAACCATGGAAAACCAACAAAAATATGACACCACAAACAAAGTGGCATGACCATGCACTAGACATAAAAACAACTGCAAATCAAGCACAAGAAAATAACAAAAGACCAAAATCACAAGACTAACAATAGACATCATGACTCAATCCCCATGGTTCCAAGTAATTCCAAAGGAAAAATCAACCTGAGCTTGCTTCAAGATTTCATGGCAGTCTCTTTGCCATGGAATCTCGTACATAATACCTCCATAAACACATAACTGTTAGTGCATAAAAAAACATAACAATACACTAGATACCTTACCTTGTTGTGCCAAGCACATTGCTTGCAAGTGAACACATCCACACCATCTCTCAAGGGACACCAATATTTTGACAGATCCACCTTTAACTAAAGACTAGCTAATATACCTATCAAGTACATGTTCATGAATATAGCAATCATCCACATAATGTCTGATAAGATTAAGGTTAAGAAGACTTCTTGTAGGAAAAGCACTCATTCGTTTGGAATTAGGGTCTCCAAACAGAGCCAAAGGAATTCTTTCCCAATTCCTTTCTTTGACATTTTCCTTAATTGAGTGTTACTATGCATTATCACATCACCCAACTGTTAGTGATATAAACACATCAACTATTACCTTGTCAGGCTAATACCAACATGCTTCCTGCAACTTCTCACACATGTCAACCACATGTTCTTAATATCAAGACAATCATATCTATCAATTTGAAATAAACCTTTACCAAGACTAACAGTCATGTCATAATCTATAGTCAACTCATAGTCATTAGACATAACACTACAACTATCACCTATTTACATGTAAGTACATATCAACTATCTTGACACATATGTATTAGTACAATCATCTTAAAACAATGTCATTTCTTCATGCAACCCTATAGACTCATACCCATGTCATGAAATTAATCAAACATTCAAGCAAGATATGAATGCACCATGTCAGATAAATCAACTAGACGATATAATAGGCACCAAACACGCAAACACCAAATAGGAAACATAATTAACAATGAAGCACCTACTATACTGCATAAGCAAATTCATACCTTAGTGTATTTAAGGGGAGGAAATCTTGTCTGCACAATCAATCCAGGTTAGCATGATACAACTTCACAACATATCAACTCAAACATAAATCATGATATCCATAACAGTAACTAACTAACATGTTCAAAACATAAGCTCATAAGCATTTGTTGTTCATGCATAAAAATCAGATATGTATGATCAGTCTATATTAGTAAGACATTGTATCAGAAATATGTCGGCTCATACCTGAATATCACAACCATAACCATTTGCATAGGTCAAACTAGGTTAACACAATACATATAACATCAAGATCTCAATGAAATAACCCTAATCATCAAGTTATCTAACATAAAACAACAAAAACAATGCATACAACCATAGGTTACCATCATTCTTGACTATCTGACTCATGTGCATATGACTATGCTAATCAACTATCATCTATTATGTACGTAACCATAACATCAAAAGACATGTACATAAACCTAATGTATATAACCCTAATGCATATAACAATCCCTAACCTACATACCTACATGCCCAACATACAAACTTGTATGACGACATGCTCCTGCCTCGAGGTCCAATGCCGCATCTTCACTTTGATGATTTGCATCTCCTGTTCTGTCTCTGGCATCACATTAGCATCATAACATATCAATATCACCTTGATGACCTAAATTGCATACCATGACTTCACAAGGCATGTTTGAGCTACTATTCATGCATAGCCATAACCAAGACCATATATGCATACCAACTGCATATAGACATATAACATATGAGTACCAAACCATATACACCTCATTCTAGCTAGAGTCCAGTTATCAATGCATGACCATATCAACTTCACAAACCATGACCTCATGCATGACAACAACAACCATTACGCCATTGTACACATTGCCATATGAAACCATCAACATGCATAAGCAATGCATAATCAACTACACATACGCATGAATGCATGTAGTCGAGCATAAGCGATCGATTCTTGTAACCAACCTACAAGACTAATACATGTAATCAAGCATACAAGAATGCAACCTAACATACAAGGATGTAATCAAGCAAAATACAACATGTAAGCGACATATAACAATATGGAACTAGTCATATACTCATGACGATGCATTTCACAAAATCAACATCAAGTTCCTCATGACAACCTTACTACAACCATGATCAACATTATGCAATGCAACAAGCACATGGAATGCAAGTGTAAAAGACACACATGCAACTAACATGCATGCATGACCAACACACACCGCCCATCTAGTATGAGGGGTGAACCATGTTCTGATACCACTCTGTAACACCCTCCTCCCATATCTACCCAAGCAACCGGCCAACCGGGATAAACATGCGACGAGAGGCCACTATGAAATAATTCGACCTCCTAAGTCACGTTAAGGAAGTGCAACCAGCGCAAACACACCATACAAACATTCAACATCAGCTACAGGACCCTCACGAACCAATCTAATACTTTAGACATCTTTCCCTTGGGTCCCACAGAACCTTCCGACAACTTAAGCCTTAGTCAGTCTCATGCTATAGGCATGACAACGTCCAGAAACCCAAAGTCGCTCTCACAGGTTTGCTTTACAACGTCCAAAGACTCATTTAGTCAGTTTTGTTCCAGCGTCCCTGGGATTTTAGCCACTTTTTCAGGCCCAAAGCCCAATTCACTGCCCAGAATGGAATGATAACTTAAGACCAGTAAAACAACGGGGAAAGAATAATGCAAAAGTAATAATTTAAACAATACCTTAGTCAAACCCCTATTAGCCATGACAGACATTTCATCAAACATGTCACAAACATGTAATCTACATGTGTGACCAAAAAAATTAAACATAGGGATCTTGTACTTATCTGAGAATTGCTAAGAACCATTGTTCCATCATGTCATTTGCTTCATTACCATCTATTAGACCATAGACAGATTATCCATTCATTTACAAGTAGAAGCATGCTGAGAGTCATATATAGATTTGTCATGGAACATACATATAACTATCATAATAGGGACAGAATATCATAAACATATCAGCCATAAAATCCACATATACATCAGTACATTTACACATGAAAACCAAGGGAATGAATGTCTTATTAATGAATGCAATAAACCAACCGGAGATGGGACTACCACATTCCACCTGACTGTAGAATGGTTGAGCCAAATATCTCTTCAACCATTCACTCCTATGCCATATTCCAAGCATGAATGTGGGACTCATAGAATACACCAAAATAACCAAACAATCATGGATGCCACCAGAGTTCTCCACCAAAATCATGAGGAATTTGAGTGCCTCATAGCCTCTTAGGATTTAGCGTAATGCACAAACCGATCTAGGGACCACTAGGCCCTACACTGAGACACACTCTCTAGGATTTACCGTACATCTCATCCAGGGACTACTAGGCCAAATGGAAAGAAATCCACCTCTTGGCTTTATCGTATATCTTGCCATTCACTGGAAAGGATTCCTAGGCCCACTGAGGTAGCCCACCGAGGCACACTATCTTGGCTTTACTGCAACCCACAGTGTGGTTAAGGGGTTACTAGGCTAGTGGCTTCACCGTGATCCACAGTCCAATTCAGGGACCATTATACCATGTTTTTGTCATTTCGTAGATCCACCCTACTCAGCTTCGAATCCATCCAACCATACCACATCAACTGAAGTATGATAACCCATCTCATCAAGGCTATCCTAAAATGGCAAGGCTAGGCTTAAGAACACTATCACATCTGGAAAAACCCATGCCATGATAGAAAAGAACCACATGCAATACCATGCATGCCAAATCTAGCAAGGAAAATACACATTCAAATCGATACCTGCAATGAATCCTATTGTAGCTGCTTGATCTTGCATTTCCCTGCTTGATCTTTGCTTCCTCTTTCCTTCTATTTGTTTTACTTCAATGCCAAAGTGCTCCAAGAAAACTCTAAGTTTCCAAGAGTGAGAGTGAGAGAGAGAGAGAATAATGAGAGAGCTCCAAAACTAAACTGATCAAGCTTACACAGTGATCCTTAGAAGCCCTTTTATCAATAAGGCCTCTATTTTCTTCAATTTCCATTATTTTCCTTCATTTTCCTCCTCACTTGCAACGTGTGACCTTTCACCTTCCCTTTCTCCTAATTTCCATTATTTTCATAAATAGATGTGCCAAAAATGTCATTTTGCCTTTCCAAAGCCTTAGCCATTGCCTTTGCCAATTTCCTTAGCCATAAACAACCAAATGAACACCCACACTAGGATGTCTTGCCCATCATTAAGCTTGGAATACGTGTCCCATCACCCGTGGTCTTATATATTTTTCCATGAGTTTTTTTTAACCAAGGCTATTAAAATTTTGGGTGCCCCAAGGTTTCTCGATGGTGTTGAATCCATTTCCACCATCATAAAAACAATTTGAACACTCCAACATTCTGATTTTTTTTTTTATTATCGGATTCCAATAAGAAATCTCTCGTCCGAGCAAATTTGTAATCTTCGTAGATAATTCCCCTTAAGCATAGTGTCAAATTCAAGCAAGACATCTGTCGTCTAGGTGAATTTGTAGTTTTCATAGACAACACCCCTTAAGCGTAGTCTAAATAACCCACAAGTTAGCTTGGAAAGGAATGGAAATTCTGGGAAGATTGTGACAAAATCAGGGAGATTTTTTTGAAAATTTGGGTTACAGCTATCGAACTTCAGGATTTTGGGTGCCCCAGGGGTTCTTGATGGTGTTGAATCCATTTCCACCATTAAAAAAAGTCAAACACTCCAACATTCTAATTTTTTGAAAAAAAATTACCGTATTTTGTCAAGAACTCTGTCATCCAGGAAAATTTGTTGTCTATGTAGACAATGTCCATTAAGCGTAGTCTAAAGAAACCACAAATTAGCTAGGAAAATAATGGAAATTCTGACAAGATTATAACACAATTCGGCATAAATTTTTAAAAATCTGGGTTACAATTGTCAAACTTCAAGATTTTGGGTGCCCCAGGGGTTCTTGATGGTGCTGAATCTATTTCCACCATAAAAAAACGATTCAAACACTCTAGCATTCTGGTTTTTTGAAAAAAAAAAATACCAAATTCTAGCAAGAAATCTATCATTTGAGCGAATTTGCAGTCTCCGTAGACAATGCCTTATAAAATATATTAATCTTATAAATAAATTTTATATATAAAATTTTATCATGAAAAAACAATATTAAAATAAATATTTTAAATTTAATTAATGGTAAGTTTTAGTTTAACGATTTCCATTTAATTTATCAATCATTCACCACGAAAATTAGAAAAAATTAAAATATCAAAAATAATTATATTGATGTTCTTATCTTTGATGCAGTAAAGTATAATCTATATTTGATAGTGGGCATTACGATGAATTAAAAAAAAATGTTTAATTTTTCTATTCAGAAATTTCTTAGATTCACAGGTTTGAATTGTAAAGTCTTTGCAATTTAAATGGCACAACAAAATTTCAATATGCTAAATCCACGTATAAAATTTCACCCAAATAAAATAAATAACTTCACAACCAAAACCTACATGTTTAGATAACCACTGAACTCCATCTTTATGTTTATATAGCCATTAAAATCCATCATTATTTCATGTAGGAAAAAAAGACATGTTTGGGAGTCGGACAATTTTCGACGACAATTGTATTCCAGGCTCATCGCTAATGGTGATAATTATTTCTTAGTATAGTCCCGGAACGTGAAAACTTCACATCAGTCCTGGTTTGGGTAAGACTCTATTCCCTACCTCTTGATTATTGGCAACCTGAATCGTTAGCTGCCATAGGCAATAAGTTAGGTAGGTTTATCAAAGCTTCAGAAGCTACTAGAAGAGGAAAACATACTTCCTTTACTAGGATATGTGTGGAAATGGATCTATCAGGAGCTCTTCCGGATGGGTTGATACTGGAAGTTTTTGACGAAGAATGGACTGAAATGGTGGACTATGAGAATATTTTGTTCAGATGTCATAGATGTCATGAACATGGGTATCTTCTCAGAGACTGCCCTCTTGGCAAAATGGAGAATAATAGAAAAACTAATACAATGAAAGACTCGGACAGCTTTCACAAGGTGGTCCATAAAGGAAAAGGTGGAAAAAGAGGGCAAAAGCTGCAACAAAAGGATGAACATCAAGGTAGGCAGAACCAGTTCTAAGTTCTAGTAGAGGACGAAGAAAGAACAACGGAAAATCAAGCAAAGGAAGGGAGTACGGGTGAGAAGGAGAAGGAAAGAAACGATGAATAATCACAGGTAAATGATAAGCAAAAAGGAATAATGATGAGTGATACAGAACCAGAGATGGACCAAGAAATGACCCAAAGTGAAATGGATCTAGAGGAGACTGAATTACAGGAGATTCTAGAAAGAGAAAACCTAGATCTGGAAGGGTTCTTAATTCAAGGAACATCTGTTGGGGTTGAATCATTACCCCAGGAAGAGCTCAATAGAATACAACAACTGTATTTATGGAAAACTCAGGAAAAGGGTCCGGAGAAGGAAAAAACAGGAACAAGCTGAGTAGCGAAGGAGTGAAGACGATAAAATCTACTCCGGGATTAGCACCCAGAAACCCAGGAAAAAAGAGAGGCAGAAAAAAGCAGAATGAGCTATTGATGGAATGTGGAAAGCAAATGATAGATTTAGGTAAGATGAAATATCTTACCAGCTACTCCTTCACAAATATTTAATGATGAAGTTCATTTCTTGGAATATTAGAGGTCTAGGCAGTAAAAGAAAGCAGAGTTTGCTAAACAATAGAATGAAACAAGCTGCTTCAGATATAATTTTTATCCAGGAAACGAAATGTTCCATTCAAAGGTTAAGACAACTTCATAGAAAGTGGCTCAATAAATATGAATATCTAGAAGTTAAAGCAGAGAATACAGCAGGAGGTATTCTCAAGCTCTGGAACCCCCAAAGAATTGATTTAATTGATGCTGAAGGTGCAAGGAATTATTTATTAGTAGTGATTCAGCCTGTTAGGGATAGGAGTACCTATCTAGTCACGAAAGTGTATGGCCCTCAAAGAATAGAAGTCAAAATCAAGTTTACAGAATCCCTAACGTATCTCAGGGAAAGACATGCCGGAATACCCTGGATCCTGGGAGGGGATTTTAATATGATAAAATCACTTTTTGAAAAAAAAGGTGGAACCAAAGAACTTAGTAAAGACTCCTTAGCTTTTCAGATAACATGAAACTAGTGGATGTTGAAACAATTAATGGCCTCTTCACCTGGAACAACAAGAGAGGAGGAGAGTCTCAGGTAGCATCCAAGTTGGACAGATTCATTATGTCTGAGGATCTCATGCTTTTAGATAAGGATATAACAGCTAGTGTTCTTCCAGTAGGAGGCTCAAATCACTGGCTAATTCAAATGGAGATCCAGGGTATATGTACCCCTGGAATAAACCTTTCAAATTTCAGAATATTTGATTTCACACCCAGATTTCATCAGTAATATTGAAAAATGGTGGGCGGAAGATCTACAAATTCAGGGATCTAGAATGTTCATGCTTCATAAAAGATTAACGCACATAAAAATAAGGCTCAAAGATTGGAATAAGAAGAACTTTGGCAATATTTTTGCAGAAAAGAAATTGGTGGAAATTAAAATGCAGGCACTCAACCAAGCTATGATCTCCGAAGGTTTTAATAAAGACAAAAATGATCTAGTGGAGAAATATCATCAAGATTGGGAAAACTGGTGTAAAAGAGAGGAAATTTTTTGGAGACAAAAATCTAGAGTCCAATGGCTAAAAGAAGGGGAGCGTAACACTAGATTTTTTCACAGATCCACCATGGCAAATAGAGCACACAACAGAATATCTTCAATAAAAAAAGAGAACGGACAGCTTCTTCAATCCCATAAATAGATAGAGGCTGTGTTGGTTCAACACTTCCGTGAAATAGCCCAGGAAAATAATCCAGATAGAGAACATTACATCAGGGAAGTAACTAAGCATATACCTAAGATGGTGACTAGAGAGGACAATTTCAATCTCAACAGACCAGCGACGGAAGAAGAGGTCAGTGAGGTTCTCAAAGACGTGCAGAATGGCAAAGCACTAGGCCCGGATGGCTTCAATGTAGACTTCTTTAAAGCTTGTTGGAATAGTGTAAAAGAGGATATTTTGAATGTTGTGGAAGACTCTAGGATGAACAGAACCATCTTGCAAGCGCTCAACACCTCCTTCATCTCCCTGATCCCTAAACAGGAAAATGCACATACACCAAATAGGTATAGACCCATAGCACTTTGCAATGTGATCTACAAAATGATATCCAAGGTAGTGGCCAATAGACTCAAACCTCTGCTTCCTTCTCTAATTTCTGGGGAACAATCAGGTTATGTTGAAGGCAGACAAATTATGGATAACATTATTCAAGCGCATGAAGTAGTGCACTCATTAACCAGCACAAGGAAAATTGGTATGATCTTGCAACTGGACATAGCAAAAGCTTATGACAAAGTGAACTGGACCTACATCAGGAATATGCTAAAGGCTTTTGGTTTCGATCACATCTGGGTAGGATGGGTCATGGCCTTGGTCACCTCTTCCAGCTTTTCAATATTGGTTAATGGCTCTCCTTATGAGATTTTTATTCCTTCCAGAGGGCTGAGGCAGGGGGATCCACTTTCTCCCTTTCTCTTCATTCTCATGATGGAAGGTCTTGGAAGATTTATCAAGCATGCTAGAGTTATGGGTAAAATTCAAGGTCTCACTCTGAAGGAGAAAGGTCAGGCTTTGACACATCAACAATTTGTAGATGATACCATGTTACAAGGTATCCCCATTGTCAAAGAGGCACGGGTGTTCAAACAAATACTTAATGACTTTGCCATGGCCTCAGGTATGGAAGTTAATCTCTCCAAATCCAAAATATTTTTCTTTAATACCAATATTGCTATTCAGAAAAATATCTCTAGAATTTTAGGCTTTCAGAGGGATTCCCTCCCTTCAAAGTATTTAGGAGTTCCTCTAACCGCGAAACCCTTGCACAAGAGTATTTGGGAACCCTTAATCACCAAAATGTAGGACAAAGTCAGAAAATGGACGAGAAAATCTTTAAATCTGGCTGGCATACTAGTGCTGACAAAGGCGGTGCTCCAATCAATTCCAATTTTCATGCTTTCAGTGCTACCTGCCCCCATAGGAGTCCTGTAGCAATTTAGAAACATCCAAAGAGACTTTCTCTGGGGCATGGAGGAAACTAGGAAAAAATGGGACTTGGTCTCTTAGGAAAAGATTTGTAAACCCAAGAATCATGGGGGCCTAGGCTTAGATGACCAAGAGATCCTAAGTAAGTTTCTAGGGGCCAAAATCTGGTGGCGTTGGGTTAAAAATCCCAAGGCGCAATGGGCAAGCATATGGAAAGAAAAATATGCCAGCTCTTGGCAGCATACTGATCTCATAAGGATGTCTGGTAACATAAAGGGCTTTGCTATCTAGAACAAAGCCTGGGAGAACAGAGGTTTAGTTCAAAGAAATAGCTTTTGGGAAATCAGAGAAGGAGACCTGGCTCTTTTATGGGAGGACAAATGGCAACAAGAGCCAAGATTGTTAAAAGAGGATTTTTTGAACCTGAAGCATGAAAATGACACCCAAGGCTTAAAAAGAGTGAAAGATTTGTGGGATAATAACCACAATAATGGAAAATGGAGGATATGGAAGAATATAGATTGCAGGAATGACAGAATACTGAAAACAAAGGCAGAGGCTCTTGGAAAAATGTTGGATCAAAGGAGGATCTTGGTTTCTGAAGGGCATGACCAACTCAGATGGGGAAACAACAACGAAGGCATCTTCAACATCAAGGAAGAAAAAAGTATTCTCCTTGAGCTGGTTTCCTAGGCTCCAAACCGAACCTGGCTAAACCTATGGAGACATCAAGATTGGATGAAGATCAAACTCTTCATGTGGTTGGTTCATCACAGGAAAATCTTGACTTGGGACAACATTAGAAAGAGAGGCATGTTAGGACCTTCCATCTGCTAGCTCTGTGAAGCCTAAGAGGAAAATATGGAACATCTTCTCAACAGCTGTAATTACACTTCTAGGCTTTGGGATGCTTTTGCCAACATTTTTCAACAGTCTGACACGAACAAAGAGAGTATTACAAACACCCTAAACAGATGGAGGAGACGATTTTTAGATAATGAAGTTCTCAACCTAGCTTGGGCTCTCATGTCAAGTTTTATTATTTGGAATATATGGAAAGAGAGGAACAAGAAAATCTTCAAAAATGAAAAGAATCACACTCTTAGCCTGTTTGATCAGATCCTAAAACCGATCAAGGAAACAGTCAGCTCATCTATTAGGGTTCTTCCCACAATTCCTCCCTCGAGAGCTGACCTACGAACTCTCAAGCTGTTAGGCATGCATGGGATCATCCTACTAGACCAGAACAAATCAATTAACAAAAAGGATTCTGAAAAGGAGTATTGGCAACCTCCTCCAAGAGGCTTTTTGAAAGTCAATATTGATGGGGCCTTAAAAGGTAACCCTGGTATGGCGGGCTATGGTGGGGTTTTGAGGGATGAAGCAGGTAATATCCTCTCCCTATTCCACTGTCATTTAGGAAGAGCCACCAATAACATGGCAGAATTAATGGCGATGGAGCAGGGCCTAGAGTTTTTGAAGCAGGAGAACTGTCACAATGTGATCATTGAAGCTGACTTTGAGTTAGTGATTAACTTGGTAAAAAGAATTCATTGCGGATCAGAACTGGAAAAAGTCTCTCAGCACTGGAAATTAATCTGGTTTTTCTAGAGAATTCAAGGTCACCTTCAGGGGCTTAACTCAATCAAGTTGAATCATGTGCGCAGAGAGGCTAACAAACTAGTGGATTTCTTGGCCAACCAAGGGGTTTGCTGCAAGGAAAGGAGAGATCTGACAAGGTGGCAAGCAATACCACAAATCATTTTAAAAACCCGTAGTCATAACCTAGCGGAAAAGGACAAAGAAGTGTTTTGGCACAAACCTAAAAAGGATTGGTCTCGATGATCATTTCGTGGATGGTTTCTCTTATTTGGATCAAACAGATAGAAGGCTGGCCCGAGTTGGTAATGGCAGATAGGATAATCTCATCTTCAAAAGTCTCAGGTGTTTGGCAAAAGTTTTTCTGTCCAGAGAAAAGCTTGTGAGAACAACTGTCGGCAGCAGAGAAGGAGGCATCATCATTCAAATTTCCATTGTCGGGTGATAAAACCACCGGCCGAGTGGTTTTTAGGAGATCGCACCGCTTTCAAACAAAAAGTGGTTTTGGAGAATGGGTTGCGATTCCACACATAACCTGACACATGGAGGAGGGTTGGGACTGAAAACCGCCCTCATCGCGCATTAAAGTTCGACATCATCCGACAGTGTGATATTCATCTCAGCTGTCCATTCTCGAAAAGTCGTTCAACGATAAGGATTTATCGTGCAGTTTTGTGTGGTCGGGAGGTTAAACATCATGTTTCTTCCAAGAGCGATATGCATATCCGTCGTCAGATTAAGAGAGGAATTTGTACAGCGGCGATCAAAGAGGTAGGTTAATGGATCGTTTTCGCGGGAGTTTGTGGGGAAGGCTCTCATGCCCAACTTTGCCCGTTGCTTATTTTTTTGTAGGTAACTTAAAGAGTTAAGGTGGTACATTTCAAGGTTGGGTGTGTCTTTTTTAAATAGGGCAAATGTCTGTTTTGCCCAAGTCCACAGAGTTTGGTGGACGTTTGTATATATTGTAATTTGCCTGCTTCAATGAAATAGAAGGTCTGTCTCTTGCTTTAGCAAAAAAAAGATAATTATTTCTTAGTCTATAGACTCATTAATGTAATTGGAATTGAACCGTATATAATTAAATTTAAACAAGTATATTATTCAAGGGTGGGTATATACAGTTTCATCACATTAATGATGAGTTTATGATTGGTTAAATATTGGTCGTTGTTAATTATGTGATCATTTTTATTTTTATTTTTTAAGATATAATGGGAGATTTTATCATAACTAAAATTAAATTAAATTAGTAGTGGATACATTTATTATTGGCAGCTAATCCATAAATGGTAGATTAATCATTATTATTCAAAAAAAACATGTCACCAAAAATTATCAACTTGTAATAAGCTTTCACTCCTGAGAGAAGTACCTCTAATCTTAAATAATTAACATGGTTTTTTTTTTTTTTTTTTTTTTTTTTTTTTTTTTTTTTTTTTTTTTTTTTTTTTTTTTTTTTTTTTTTTTTTTCAGGCGAAAAAAAGCTTGATAGTATTATATAAGAAATATAATTGCAAAATATTACATCATATGCTGAGAATATAGGACCAGTCAATATACAAAAACAAAATTTGCAGCATAGGTTGAACGAAAAGATGGTCCCCAAAAAATGGCCTAATAAGACTGAATGTGACTGCATTATGCCTAGGATGGAGATATTATGGCCTCAATAGGACCATGGAGGCTAAAATTCAAATGTCTATGTTGCAGAATAATATTGGATCACTTTAACCATCTGCAGAACTAATCAGTGGCAAAATTCAAAATACAAAATATAGTAAAACTTGTAAGACATACTTGGTATTCTGCTTATGAAAAAAGGTTATGTACTAGGGAGAGAGAATTCCTGTATGATGAATCTTTCAGCTTCAAATGTTACCTCCATATTCCAGATGCCCGGACGGGAGAGCATACCTTTCTTGGATAAATTGTCAGCTTCTTCATTTTGAGTTCTGTAGGTATGACTAATAAAGTAATCTTCTGACTGCCTCAATAGAGATGAGATTCGATCCACCCAGCCCATAAGATGTTGTTTCTTGATATGATGCTTCCCAGAGACACGATCGATAATAACTTTTGAATCTCCCCAAATCTGAAGTGATTGAATATTAAGATAATGGCATATGAATAGTAGGCCAGCAAGAGCCATCGCTTTTGCTTTGATATTTGTACCCTTTCCTCCGTTCCAGAAAAATTTGATATTGTAGATTATCCTCCATGATAATATGAACCCCACATCCACAAATATCATTCTGTGTTGCCCCGTCGAAGAAATCCCTAGGAAAAACCATGTGATCTGGAGGATGACCTGATTGATTTGCCTTGTTATTTTTAGCACATTTTGCTGGGATTGAGTCAAAAAAGGATACTATATTATCATAAACAACCGAGAAATGATCTGATCTGCCCTGAAAAATACAATAATTCCTGCACTTCCATATAAACCAGATAGCAAGAAGAATGATAGGCCTCCATGATGCCTTTTGCCTACTCCACCAAATAAAAGCCTCTTTTATAGAGGCATGAAAAGTATAGGGGAAACCGAAAAGAGCAGCAAGTGCACGCCATAACTGCTGAGATAAATGGCACTGAAAAATATATGGAAATTGTTTTCATCTGCCGATTTGTAAGCATAACAATATCCAGGACCTATCCAATTTCTCTTTTGTAAATTATCCCATGTTAGATTTCTGTTTTGGAAAACTATCCATGAGAAAAAAGATAATTTTTTTATGACAGACAATTTTCCAAAAAATGTCAGAAAACAGGAAAGAGATTGATCATATTTATAACTTATAAGAATTGTGTAACTATCATTTGCACCAGATGTTGCAAAGGAAACGTCGTAAGGCACAAAGTGCGGAAATCCATTATCCATGTAGTGTGTGCATTATTCAACAAGGTGGATGTCTCTAAATTTGTTGCAAACATTTATGTTGTTGCATTGCTAATTGATTAAAATCTACTACTACCTCCTCTTCTTGTAATATTAAATTTCTTATTACAATCCCTCTAATTATTGGCATCACAATTTTTTCCACTTTAATGGCTTTACGTTCAACCTAAAGAAACATGAATTTGAGTCACTCAATTAAAAAGAAATTACTAAACTACTATTTATTAGGTTTTGCATAAAAACAATTAATAACTCATATTTACAACCCTTATAATTATAACCCTTTAAAATGAAACTAACTATCTATTTTTTTATTAATAATAAAAAGAATCTTCTTTATAAAACTAACACTCACATGCTACTCCGATATATTTATCTTTATTTAATATTCAGTGTCCGTCAATTGAATAACAAGTTGAAAGCTCAACTTAATTGCACCTTTATGAAATCCTTTGTGGGAATTCATGTCCCATTAATTTAATGGCAAATTGAAGTTTCAAATATAGTACACATTTTATACCAGATTTGGAGAGTTCATGAACAAACTTTCAAGGTTTTGATGGATCTGGAGAGTTCATGAACAAACTTTCAAGGTTTTGATGGATCTGGGTCATTTGTATTTTCTTTGATGTTTTGGGTCGTTTGTATTTTCTCTGATGTTGACTATATTACAAAAGCCAAAATCTCTTGGATTGTGGTGAAACCATGGCTAAACCATTATCCAAGTGGAACCATGAACAATCCAGAAGTAACGAGTATATTACGAAACCCAAAATGGTGTAACCTTGGCTAAACCATAAATCCAATTGGAACCATGAATAGTCAAGGGTTATCGTCGCCAAAAACATAAAAAGGTACACTATTTATATTAGTATACGTCCAATAGAACTTGTTGTACCATATTGTGGATTCCTGTGGCCAACCACCAAATACTATGCTACCTTTGTGGGTGGAATCTAATTCGCTGTATCTAACCCGGCCAACGTGCCGTATGCCCCAATGAATATCTAATAAACTATATAATCCAAGAATTCTGTAACACAACATATACTGATAAGGAGGTCTCCTTCCACAGGGTCTAGCATTTACAACGTGGAGTTTCAGCAGTAACTCGCTATTGAAAAATAACTATTTGGCAATGTGTTTATTTTGCAAAGAAACACGTTGGACAATATTCCATATGGGCACAAACTGGAATTGACTAACAGAGACCAATTAACATTTCACATTTGTAGCTTTGCTAACTGTTTATGTTCTATAAAATACTGATAAAATGATAACCTTACAGAAAAAGCAGACATCACTTTATAGGGTGTGTTATTTGTATTTACACAATTGATTTTTTTATTCAATCAGCTATGCTATTCTCTGTGCTCTTGTTGAGTTCCTTCATCACAACCATCACTGGGAAATTCATTTCCCTCTTGAAGTATGAAACGAGTAGCAATTTCCAATTGATCTCACACTACCACCCCAAAGAAGCTAGCAATCCTGATATACAAATCGAACCAGCCATCCTATCAAGCAATCAATGTAGTTCTCAGTCTATAGCTTTGATAACCCAAAACTCAAATCTTTTATATCTAATATGCACAGAAATTTTCACATATGTCTGGATCTCATTCTAAGATCTTTACAGAGCTGATACAGAGGTAAACCAGATTTTTCATACTATGACAAGCAATATTAGCAAGTCTTGGAGTCTCTTTTATGTAATGTCTCCTCCTTATTTGATATTGTTGCTTTAGTATGGTTTGATACAGAAACTTAATTGTAGATATGGGTCACCTGATCTCTTGCAAACATTCTAATCTGATGATTGTTATAGCTATGCATCCCATGAATACTATGGAGATTTTAACTGCAAACCTTCTAATTGAATATTGGGATATTATCATACAAGTTTCTGCTCTTATGTAGAAATTGGAAGTATAAGCCTTCTCATCTTTAGGAAGGCTTTTGTATGAACAACTTGTCTACTCTATAAACAATAATATACCATTGTGAAATGCTACAATTGTCTGATGAATAAAGGCCTGAAGCCATAGACAGTTTCTTTGCACCTAATACACTGATTGTATATACTTATTGCTATACATAGAACATAGCAAGCTGCTACTGTTCATTCCATGCACAAATTATGGCAATTTTCATGTATACTATAGAAACTATTATATAGATCAGTGGTAGAAAGAACAATCTACTTTGAGTTAGTATCCAGAAAATTTTGACGTATACCAATCTTAGGCCTTTTGAAAAGAATTCAAAATCTCTATGATGAGCAGTTTCTTAGGTGGTCCAATGCATGTTCTAAATGTAGGGAAGTCTGAAATTCTGTTGACTGTCATTCAATGCGCTTAGGAAGTTCTGTTGTTGGAAAGTTTGATTGGGCTGCATTGAATTAAGCAAGGATGAAACATTATTGTTGACGTTGTGGTTATAGTTGTTCTGCATGTTGTTGAATCTCTTTGCAGGGTTGGTTTCATCATCCCCATATGCTAAGGAGAGGGTCCTGTTGAGAGAATTGAATTTGTTGTCATTATCCGCTGCTAGTTCTTCTTGTTTTGGGAAAACTTCATATCGACAATCGCTATTGTTGTCATTGTTATTGTTGAAATTGTTGTGAAAGAGGTTGGAGGACTGGACTTGAGGTAGTCTGCTGCTATTTCCGTTGCCATCCATGGCTTCATCGTTTAAAAAACCATCTATGAAAGTATTGTCACTCTCCAACAACCCACTGAAAGAGGTCATTTTGGGCAGTTGTAGTTTGTTTTGCTGATCAATATCAGGCAAAGAAGCCATCACTTCATTTGCACTTGGTGATTCATCTCGTTCTACCCCTTGTACTCTCTGAGAATGACCATTTTTCTTGTAAATTCGGCACAACACCCAATCATCAAGCTGGAGAAAACAAGTACCATCAAAATCAACAATACCAATTTTAGTTGAATGAATCAATTCCTATTCATAAAGAATGAAAACACAAGAGTTGTTAAAGGAAAATCATTCATATTGATCAATATTCAAGAAGACATCACTTTGCAGGGTGTGTTATTTATATTTACACAATTGATTTTTTTATTCAATCAGCTATGATATTCTCTGTGCTTTTGTTGGGTTCCTTCATCACCACCATCATTGGGAAATTCATTTCCCTCTTGAAGTATGAAACAAGTAGCAATTCCCAATTGATCTCACACTACCACCACAAAGAAGATAGCAATCCTGATATACAAATCGAACCAGCCATCCTATCAAGCAATCCATGTAGTTCTCAATCTATAACTTTGATAACCCAAAACTCAAATCTTTTATATCTAATATGCATAGAAATTTTCACATTAATATGTCTCGATCTCATTCTAAGATCTTTACAGATCTGATACAGAGGTAAACCAGATTTTTCATACTATGACAAGAAATATTAGCAAGTCTTGGAGTCTCTCTTATGTAATGTCTCCTCCTTATTTGATATTGTTGCTTTAGTATGGGTTGATACAGAAACTTAATTGTAGATATGGGTCTCCTTATCTCTTCCAAGCATTCTGATCTGATGATTGTTATAGCTATGCATCCCATGAATACTATGGAGATTTTAACTGCAAACCTTCTGATTGAATATAGGAATATTATCATACAAGTTTATGCTCTTATGCAGAAATTGGAAGTATAAGCCTTCTCATCTTTAGGAAGGCTTTTGTATGAATAACTTGTCTACTCCTCTATAAACAATAATATACCATAGTGAAATGCTACAATGGTCTGATGAATAAAGGCCTGAAGCCATAGACAGTTTCTTTGCACCTGATACACTAATTGTATATACCTATTGCTATACACAGAATATAGCAAGCTGATACTGTTCATTCCATGCACAAATTATGACAATTTTCATGTATACCATAGAAACTATTATACAGATCAGTTGTAGAAAGAACAATCTATTTTGATTTAGTATCCAGAAAATTTTGACGTATACCAATCTTAGTCCTGTTGAAAAGAATTCAAAATCTTTGTGATGAGCAGTTGCTTAGGTGGTCCAATGCATGTTCTGAATGTAGTGAAGTCTGAAATTCTGTTCACTGCCATTCAATGCACTTAGGAAGTTCTACTGTTGGAAAGTTTGATTGGGCTGCATTGAATTAAGCAAGGCTGAAACATTATTTTTGACATTGTAGCTCTAGTTGTTCTACATGTTGTTGAATCTCTTTGTAGGGTTGGTTTCATCGTCCCCATATGCTAAGGAGAGGGTCCTGTTGAGAGAATTGAATTTGTTGTCATTCTCCACTGCTAATTCTTCTTGTTTTGGGATAGCTTCATATCATCAATCGCTATTGTTGTCATTGTTATTGCTGAAATTGTTGTGAGAGAGGTTGGAGGACTGGACTTGAGGTAGTCTGCTGTTGTTTCCATTGCCATCCATGGCCTCATCGTTTAAAAAACCATCTATGAAAGGATCGTCACTCTCCAACAACCCACTGAAAGAGGCAATTTTGGGAGAGTTGCAGTTTGTTTTGCTGATCAATATCAGGCAAAGAAGCCATCACTTCATCTGCACTTGGTGATTCATCTCGTTCCACCCCTTGTACTCTCTAAGAATGACCATTTTTCTTGTAAATTTGGCACATCACCAAATCATCAAGCTGGAGAACAAAAGTACCATCAAAATCAACAATACCAATTTTAGTTGAATGAATCAATTCCTATTCATAAAGAATCAGAACACAAGAATCGTGAAAGGAAAATCATTCATATTGATCAATATTCACTGGTATATGAATAATAATACCTTCAAATATTATCGCAAAACAGTCAAATTAGAAGATTTCAACAATATTCTGGAGCCCAGATACAGGAATTCAACTAATAGCTATACTTACTCTCAAATAACCCTTCTTGTTAGGTATGTAATGGGCATCCTCCACTGCGCAGTCAAAATGCCAAGATAGCCGTTAGCTTATCCGTTAGCAATAGCCAGTTTTCTAGGCATAACAAGGAGTAATTTATCAAGCTTCTATAGTATACACACCTGGGTTTTTTACACCAAAATCCAACCTCCCTTACATTACAATTATATATTCTAATGAAAGAATATATAGGAAAAAAATAGTCCTCAAGATGTTACAAGATTTTAGGAATAAAATCCTAACAGTAAACTAGAAATAAAATAAATTTTAAGTTGCTACAAGGAATACGGAAATGATAGAAAATCCTCTACCATCAAATTGGAAATTGATTCTTTGACTGTTGATATCCTGCCTGCAAATTTGAATCTGTTGTAAATATTCTTGAAAATCTATCAACCTCCCTTTAAACAGGGTCAACTATGCCACCTGTTATCCAATGGTCCTTTTATCCAATTTTGAAAGAGAAATTTTTGTCATATGTTGAGGTATGGTTTAAAAAACCTTTTGTTTCATATAAATTATTTGAAAAATATACTCTACTTTATCCATGGGTTAATTACTCATGTAAAAATATAATTAGTGGTAAAATTCGTAGGATAAATTAATTACTCTTTTCCTAGACATCTGGAAAAACTACAAAAAAAAAGTGCCTAGCTATCAAAAACCATGGTTTTCATCTCTTTGATATCCTAATGCCATAAAACAATGATATAGGAGTCCATCAATAATTGGAAATCCATTGTGTTTGGTGTTTCTCAATATTTGTACGTTATTTTCCTACCCTCTCTTTTCCAACAAGAGTTACGAATGTACCTATGACAACATCACTGGTAGTCAATTCCCTCATATATGGCTCTGCGTGTGCTTCAAGGAAAATAAGCTCCTTCATGTGAAAAAATTGGTCATAGACACCACTGAAGCCATCTCTATTATCAACATTTTGCTGCTCTGTTTTGAATCCATGACCAAATTGCAGAGGTAGCATCTTCTCGTGCCTAAGAAACTGCATAGATTGAGATTGATGGAAGTCATCATTAGCTTTTTTCACTTGTAGCTAACATACACATTATACAATATTAAGTATTGAATATTTCTCCATAGACCTTGACCCCATAGTAGACCTATAAACAAAAACCTCAATAATATGTTGTACAATTTTGACATTCACTTTCTTGTTTGCAAACACACACTCCAAATTGTCTAAACAACTCCTTGGATTGGCAAGATCAAAAATCCATATCAACATCAAGATGATACCAAACCAAAGCATTCTCTTTAGCTTCTATGGAAAAACCATCAGTAGTTGGCGGGCTCCAGTATTGCAGCAATAATGTTGCAACTCCTGGGACTCCCTTCTTTATCAACCTGGTAGTTCGTAACAAACTTGGAAGCGACGGTGCTGTATGCACAAGTACTAGCTCTTGTCAC
>APFE031329632.1:1702-24430 GCA_000404065.3 Pinus taeda
TTTGTATAATTCCTATGTATTTCCACCATGTATGATAATACAATAGTGTGGGGTTTTTAGTTGAGGATTTCCCCAAAGTATTTTCATGTGTATTGTGCCATTGATTCTTCTTCTTCTAGTTATATTGTTCAAGTTGATCTTTAAGCTTCCACAAATTGATAGTAGAAGTAGGTTATAGTATTCTACTTTGATTTATATTGCATTATCGAGTTAACGTACACAGATTTTCTACATGGTATCAGAGCTAGATTTGTAGAAATTTCTACATGGTATTAGAGTTGGAATTGTAGAATTTTTTCTACAATGGAAGTATGAAATCGCACAGAACAGACGAGCAGTTGAAGCAGAAAATGATGGAATGAAAAATGGAAAAGTTGAAGGTTTGGATGCAACTACTTGGAGTTCATAGAATTTTTGTTATAACTTATGAAAGGAAGACCAAATCTCTTGGTCTTGTGGAAGTAAATCTAATTTTGGGATAACAGAACTAGGAATAAAGATATTTAAATTGATTTGATCAAGGACAATGTCTGAAAGATTGCTTTTGGACTTAGATATGAATAAAATATTTTTAAATTTAATATCAAACTGTAAATCTTCAATAGCTTCAACCTTTCTAGGTAATGAATGAGACCTTTCTAAGTGAATCATACCTTATTTCTTTGGAGATTTCCTTCTGAATAATTTTTTCGAGTTTGAAAAAATATGTGGTGGATTTAGATCAGGGTTCCTCCAAGTATGAACCCCTTTATGAGACAAAACTTCATCAATAGGTCACCTCAAAATTACATAGTGGAGTCGCCAGAGCAAACACCTTACAACAAAAAACTAATGTCCAAATATCTGTTTTCCCTCAAAGATATGTTCTAAACAATAAATCGTTTGGGGAGAATATATCTTTCATTCCCCAGCAACGACACCAAAATGTTATGACTTAGAGAAAACCCTATCTGCGAGAAAAACTCTGAGGTAACCTCAAACTGCTTTGAGGTTGAAATCTTGCCCTTCAACCTAGAGAGGGATCTCTCACTAAAACTCAGCTACCCAAGGTCACAGTGGTAGAGCGTTTGCAATAAGTCCTATGTCCAGATTTATTTAAGAAAAAATGAGGTTGGTTGGACTGTAGGAAATTTTCACCATTGGGCATGGAGTCCAGCCCAATCATCTTTATATAATCACATGTTCAGTAAGCAAACATCACAAAAGCGAGATAGTAACAATTCCTTTGACAATTTTTAAGGAAGTTGGAGGATAATGAAGGAAATCAATGTGATATATATGTGAAAAGCAAGTATTAAATATCTGAAAGATAAATAAAATAGAGCACAACAATATGAATTCCAATTTCAACCACTTAGCATTCAGACATTGAAGAAAATATTACACCAAGAGATAGACAGGGAATTATGACAGGAATTTCTGCAAAACTACTCACATAGACTGTTTTATTATTATCTTATCACACAGTACATAAAAAGGATACTTTCAATTAAGTTTCAACCCTTTTTTCTTCTTCAAAAAATGTTTATATAGAGAGTACAGTAGATAAAACGAGTTTCTAGTTTATCCTTAATTACAATAATATAAAAATAACAATGTATATATTTTAAGTACATGCATGTAAAATATCTTTCAAAACATATGTGTTTCCAATAAAAAACAACTTGTTGTAAATTGTGCTAAAAACGGGGACTAAGAAGTGCATCATTGTTATGCCGCATTCGCTGGGAATCATGCCTTGTCATTCCTTCAAAAAGAGAATTTTGTTTCATAGATCCTGCTTCTTCAGATACTTTGCCTGCAATTGCTGATAATCCCTGCTATCATCCTTTAGCATCCAGAAAATGAGAATTATGCTGACAAGCCGATTTTCAACTTTTTCCTCCAAATTGTTTGCCAAAATGCGTTGACAATGAAACTGTCAGCACTCCTCTGCGCTTTCCTATGCTAAAAATATCACAAGCACTTTGTCGATTGAACACCAAAATTCCATTTTGAAAATATCGAGTCAAAAAACTCAAAAGACTAAAAACAATTTTAGCTAAGGGTACTAGCTGCTTCGAACAAAACATCAACATTAGCCATCCTGCATCTTTTGCTTTCTCTAGTCTCCAAGGGAATTATCTTCATGGTAACCCTTTTTTCTTTTCCCTTTTTGAACCTGTAGCTCTTTCCTCATTTATGATTAGGTCCTTTAGCAGGATATCATCCACATCTATGACGTCTTTAGCAAGCTCTGGATTCTGTTTTAATTTTATGTTCAATCTGAGCTTGTTCCAGGGCCTAATGTGGGGATTTCCCCACCTTTAAAAATCTCAAACAAGGTAGGCTCTTTCTTAGCTGAAGATCTTTCATCATGGGGATCAGTCATCTTTCCTTTTGTTTTTTGTGGAAACTGGCTTCCTGTAGGTAAGATTTCAATAGGAGGAGGAGGGGTTTTCTATGTCTTTCTGAGCCTATCACTCCTTCTAGTGTAAAATTTGGGTAATTTAGGAACAAGAGGAGAGGTTTTCTCTAGCCTCTTTTGACTTCTGGTTTGTACAACAAAGCTCTTTGAGAGGAGGTTCGTGTGTAAGGGTTTTTTACTTGTTTGGCCTCCTTTTTAGTTCCCTTTCTTTTAGACTTAGTAGCTTGGGGTTGAAACCCTCCCAGAATATAAAATGACCCCATGTTCTCCCGACCTTCCTTAGTTGGTTTTGAATTAATAATTTTATCAAAGCTTTATGATAAATGAAATGTGAAGTGTGGAAATTCCTAGATCTAACAATCTTATGAATCCTACTGCAACCACCTGAATCTACTTCACTTGGATTGTAAATTACATTACAAGCTTATTTTAGATTTCTTCTTGAAACATTGAAGTAAATTACTGAAGCAACCTACACCAAATTAAATATGATTCTGAAACATGGAAATTGAGCAAGGAAAATAGAAACACATAGGACACCGTTATTTTTGGACAAAATTCCCCGGGAAAATCCAATGCGGAAAAACCAGTGCAGCAACTCTTAGGGTTTTATTATTATACAAGAGAAAATACGAGTACAATTTAAGGATGCTCAACTAACAATCCGATACAGAGAAAATATTGAACAAAATACTGGTGAAATGACCCTACCCTATCACTGGGAGAATCAGTGACTGATCCTGCTGAACTGGAGGCTCTGCATCACCCTCTGCATAGCCTCTATGTATAAATGTGTCACTCCCAGTAGTTTCTGCATCACCCTTGTTGGGTATTATGCTTCCCCTCTTTCGGATCCTCTGCTGGCTGAGAAAATCGAACTTCTACCTCCTGGACTCACACCCCGATTCTGGAAACTGAATTTTGAATTCCCCTTAGCAAGAAACTTGACTTCCCCTCAAGGATTGCACTGCCTTTGCATGGGCCAGTGTTAGCCTTCCTCTGGACGTCTTTTTGTTCTCCCTCTGCCTTGTACTCTATGGAAATTCCTTCTTCCGGATTTTCACTGCCCCTCTGTTGCAAGAAATATCTTCAATCGCTTTTTCCTCTTGAGAAGTTCTCACTTAAGAAAATCGATTTCTTTGATCTCTCAGTGTATTTTTCAAATGATCCTCAAGCCCCTTCTTATATCTTCCTATTGGAAAACCAACAACCTAGATTAAATCTTAATCAAAGGCTCAGATCGTTTTTGATTGATCCGTGTCTTTTTCTAGAAGTTTCACCCATGATTAGATTAATACCCATTAATATGTTAAATTTTCTAAGTTTAGACTTAGGAACCCCATTAAAAATATTAATTATTTTAATAAAATCACTTCTGGGTGGAATTTCCCAAAACTCTTTCTGGGTTCTTTGGAGTGCATGTGCCCAAGCCTCCCTACATAATTTGAGTTTTAGAGCACATTCGATGCTATCCCAAATCAACACTCCCTCTTAGAGATGAATGTGCTCTAGCAATATACTGCTACTGCATATTTCTCTGGCTCTGAACCATAGTCCTATGCGCTGCTGATGTCTGACACGCTGTCCAAAAACTACTACGATGTTGCTGCTACATTACTGCTGCCTTTGACACTGCCACTGCCAATGCTACATCTGTACTACAATTCCCTCTCAAATGTTACATCTTCTATGCTACTAGCACTGCCACTGCTAACACTACATTCGTACTGCAACGCAGTTGCTGAGAGAAGCAACTGAAAACACCCAAGGCTGGAAAAGTATCCAGTGGATACACCTCGGTGCTGAAAGCTTAACTGCTGCTAGTCTCACACTATCTTCTGAAGCCACTGCTCTGGATTGTGCCTCCATGCACCACTGCCTCTCTGCTCTGTGCTACTCACATTTTGGTGCTACTAACTACTGCATTTGTCGCTCCAACACTCCATGGCACCAACTGAAAACACCTCCATCCTGCTACTACCAATCATGGGCTCCCGTAGCAAGGTGATGATCCAAGAGGTGGTCTCATCAAGGATCTTGCCCATTTATAGCTCTATCAAACTACAATTCTATATCAGCCCACCTCCCTCCTGGAGGTTTCTTGGTTGTCATGGGAAACTCGTCTTCCTGTTCAATCTTTGTGGCTGCAACCTTAGGATCATGCTTCTCATCCTTGTCCTTTTTCTTCAAAGGAAACTGGGATGCATAGTGGCCCATCTCACCAAATATGAAACATTTCACCTTGGATATGTCCTTCTTTCGTCTTTGTTGCCCCTGCTGTCCCTTTGATGCAAGGGTTGTGTTATCCTCCTCCTCTAATTTAGGCTTTGACCCACTGCTACTGCTGCTTCTGTCAAGTTTGACCTTGACTAGGTCTCTCCTTAGCTCTTCTTGTTTAAGATCTTCCCACATCTCGTCCTAATTTGGCAATGTTGCTCTACCGATAATACTCTAGACAAACACTTGCCATTCATCCAAGACAAAATTTAGAGAAAGTCTCACTAACTCTGAATCCTGAGGTGTATGTCCAATAGCTGATAGCTCATCATGGGTCTCCTTCAACTTTGTGAGGAATGGATCCACAACTTCTCCCTTCTGCATATGAGTAGATCTCAACTTTTGCTCCAAGTGCATCTTCCACTTCTCGGAAGATACCTGATACAATGTGTCTAAGGCATCCTACATCTCCTTAGCAATCCATCTCCTAGAAATGTGACATACAACATGATCCTTGACTCCATCCAAGATCATCCTCTTTGCCTTCGCCATCTCAGCTCTGTACTTCTTCAGCGGATCTGCATCTATAGGGACAAGTACCACACTATGAATATATGTCTTGAGGGCATGCTCATCTAGAAGGAAAGACAGTCTAAGCTTCCAGATGACGTAGTTGGAAGCCTCGTCCAACTTGTCCTGATCCCTCAAGCCATCAGTTGCCATATCCTCTGAAAAACGTCGAACAACTCCCTCTTTCTCCCTACTACATAGCTCCGTACTCCCTGATGGAGCTGGTAATTCTATTGCTCCTCTGCTACCCAACAAATGAGAAATACTGATTTCCTCAACAAGAAACCACTGAGAAAGTATTCCCTCACTATGCGATCTGCTTCCTTCTTCCGACGGATTTTCTGCCCAGCACCCAACTTGCAGAAAATTGTGTCCCTATAGCTTTGCATTGAGGCTTTGCATGGCTTCCTCTGCCTTGGAAAATTCTCAATTTGGCAGTCTTACCTCTCTGTTGACTCACTTAGAGAGAGACACCCACGAAAATATATCCCTCCTAGATAGAACTGCACAATCCCTCAAGGGATTTGAACTGTTGCTTGTTGTAGCAAGTTGGCCCTTGCTTCAATGCTAGATCTGCTCTTCCTGTTTCAAATCAATGGCTCTGATACCATGTGAAAATTCCTGGTCTAACAATCTCAGGAATCCTACTGCAACCAACTGAATCTACTTCACCTAGATTGTAAATTACATTACAAGGTTTTTCAGATTTCTTCTTGAAACATTGAAGTAAATTACTGAAGTGTAGAAATTTCACCTGTAGAACAAACCGATATATGCAATGTCCTAAAGCATAATACTTGTTCTACTTCTACAAAACATTAAGCGGAATCATAATCGAATTCATGAGCAACATCAAGTAGAAACATGCATAACTGATCAAGAGAAATAATCACACATAACACAAGATATATCCAGGGGAAAGCACTAGCAACCCCAACCATGCATTATCAATCAAGTGGAAATCCTCTTCACAATACAAAAAAAATAAGCTCTCAAGCTATCCAGTTCTCAATGAACTATGAAGATATGAAGATATGTCTCATGAACCAACCAAGCCCTGTATATAAAGGCTTTACCTATGGTCCAATCCCTATTTCCTTGCGCAATTGGCTTAGGAAATAATAGCAAAATCATATGCAATTAATTCCAAACATACCAAGTCAACCGTAGGTCCAACTACGCAATCCTTGAGGACACTAGTTCCTCAACCATGCAAAAACTACTTACTAGAAATAGTAAAGCATCTGATAGTACACTGTCCCACATCTGATCTCAACTGGGTCTTTGACATAACTGACATGCAACAGTTATCCATGAGTGAATCCTGAGTTATATAAAATAATATTTGTCACATGCATGCAAGCATTAACAAACTATATTTTATTATTTTCACAACTTGTTAAAATAATCTAACTCAACTTGCCTAGTTAGAACTAAGTCAATTGATTCTCTCATTATAGAACTCATACTTATTCCCTCAATCAGTGGAGGAAATTAAGGATAAATTCCTCAATCAGTGGGACAACTCATGTGCATGCTCACAAAGACTTCAAATTCGAATTTCCTTAACTAATTAACTCAATTGAATTAATTAATTAATAATTTCAACTGCTGTTAAGACCAAAATTAATTTTACTTCCTATAGATAGATTACGAACTACTATAAATAGGAAGGGACCCAGAAATGCTATTTTTAGAACTTTCTATTTTTAGCAGTTTCACCTCTCACCCAATGTAGCCAATGACCTCACTGGCCAAACTGCTATTTTTAGACATGCTATTTTTAGCATGTCTATTTTTAGCACATTCTAAATTTAACATTTCTTGTTGTACATTTTTCAACAGTAATATCACATCGCTTAAGCATATGGGCTAAATTCCCAATACACGAGAAATAAATTGAAAAATCAAATTCCCAGACTTCAAAAATTATATAATCCCAACTTCTATTTCATTGGGTCTGCCTTTTAAATCACTATCACATCACCACCGTTGATCTGGGAGATCTGGATCCAACGGTTGAGGTTCATTTCGGGCGGCCCTTTCATACGAGGGTTAACCGCCTGATAAGGGTGGTTTTCTCTCTCCTCAGCCTGGACACGTGGCATCCCTTGTATGGGATCGGGCAGAGCCCGACCAAAACCTCTTACCACCTTCAGTCCTCCCAAAATCTTGCTTGTTTCAGACTTGAAATAATATGCAGCGAAATCTATAACCCTTTCGGGTCCGGTCGCATCATATCGGTGCATATATATATATATCTATCTATCTATCTATATATATTATATATATATTATATATAAAATATATATATAGATAGATATATCTGTGTGTGTGTGTGGCCTCGCTCTGATTGTGATCTGCCGATAATGGCAATCACAATATCACATCGGCCCGGGGTCTTTCCATATGGCATCGCCAATTGCAATCCGCCGATACTGGCGATTGGCTTATCACTCGGCCCGGTCCTTATGTAACATTGCTTGTCTGCCTCTGACCTGATATGTCGGATATCGAAGATTAAGGGTTTCCCCTTTTGACTTAAATCCACTCTTTGGCCTCCTCCAACGCGATTTACCTCATAAAGCCTTTTAGGCCATTTTTAGAAGATTTTCCTCTTTTTCTAAAGAACCAAGGGCATCTTCTTTTTGCGATAACTTCTGCATACTAATTCCATTTTTTCCCATTCAAGTTGCAGTAGATTCAGAATAAGACAAGCACTGCAATGGGGCTATTTCTGAGAGTAACATGCAACTTTATTTTTCCTCTTATTTACAAAGGATTTGTGTCATTTGGCACCTTTTACCTCTTATATGAAATCTTTTAGACTTAGAGGTTTATCTAGGATCCATTTTTGGATCACGCCTTCCCACTAAAAGAACTTTTGGTCTCCAAAAGACTCATATACTGATCTAAACAGTAAATGAGAGTGACTCACCCTCTTCTTTCAGCCTCCTCCTTCACTTGCCTTGCATAGTGCCTCTGAACCAAAGTTTCTGACCACTTCCCTTCTTGTATGGGCTGGTCTTCCTAGGAAGAACTGTCTTCCCCCTTGCCTTCTTGCAAACATCTGCTGAAATGGTCATAGAAGGTGGTTTGAACTTCTTTGCCTTAATCATTGATCCAAGGTGGCTCGAACAAATGTGAAGTTCATCTCCTCCACAAAACTTTCATTTGTACCTGTTGGACAAGTTGTCAGCAACATCTGTTAACAAAAACAGAAACATAAACAACAGCTGGATGGCCTAAACTCCTACTTCAACAAAATAAACAGATTTTCACATCTTGTGAACAACTCCATGTCTTACATCTGCATACAAATTATGGACTAGATAAGAAGCCCACAAAACATGCCTTTAAACAAATGACCCTTCAAGTCAAGCATATAGAATAAGACCATTAGGAATCTTTTGCCAAAGATGAAACACTTCATCATTATCTCCATTTGGAAACCAAGTTAACTTCTTCCAAGTCAACATGGCACCACATGCATGTCAAAGAAATCAACCCTGCAAGTTAATTACACATACATGTTTAAAAACAAGGAAATCATCAACATCCCTGTGTTCATGCATCTCAAGCTTATGCATGAATTTAATTCTCCAACTTTCGCTTAAGCACACTGTACTTTCGAAGTTGAAATGAAATATAATGTTGTAGCAACAAAGTGAGTCTCCTGCTCAACTTCCCCATTCACCTACTTGGTGAAATCCTGCAACTTACATTCCATTAACAAAGAAATGAAAATAGATGCATCAATAGACATGCAATCTTAATTGGATAAGAACTCTAACCATTCCTCACTAATCCCTTTCAAAGGTACTACCTTTGTCTACACATCAGCATCATCATGTAAATCATTCTGAGACACATCATTCATGGAATCTTCACTTCCCTTTCTGTCATCTTCTCTTTCCACTCTCTTCAGCTTTGGTGGAAGCATTGTTGGATTCAGAGTCCAACATTTTGCAGCAATATGTCCTTGTTTATGGCAGTAAGTGCACTGCATGTGCATCCTCTTGACAGCATGATTTTCCTCCAATGGACCTTTGGCTTCTTACTTCCTTTCCTTCAAAATTTTCCTGTATGTGGCCATTCTCTTCCAACATCTAGAAACATTATGGTTATACAAATCACAAAAGGAACATGTGTTATAGCTCCAAATCTCACCCTTGATATTTGTGATGTTGCACTTATGGCCTAGGACAACCCCTCCTTCCAGACCCAGTCCAAATACTTAAAAAATAGTGTTCTACTCCCTATACGCAACACTGCCCTAAGCTAAATGCATGTGTACATGGGTCTGTGTATACCCAACCCGCGTATATGTCTTAAAACACTTTAAAAAATTAAATCTCCTTAATTTCGGGCAGAGATCATGGGTTTTACTTGTTGATTACCTATTAGTGCCTATGGCCCAACTGTTCCCAACGAATTCCCAACTAGAAAATTACTTTGGGAGAAGTATAAAAAGGCTTCAATGGCAAGGCCTAGGGAGGAGAGAATAGAGAGAAAATTACTCTGCTGAGATTATCCCTGATCAGGTCTGAAGATCCTTGTGCTTCCAAAAATTCCCCCATTACAGGAAACCCTTGTTTCCTTGATTTACGATGTCATTTCACTAGTTGAGATATCTTTGTATGAGTCATGGAAGGAGGCTTTTGAAGACTTGGGATTGGAAGAATCCAGAGGATGGTTCCGCATGGATCCGGCAAGAGGAAGATTCAGGCGATATCAATCCTTGCTTTGTTTTAGTTATCTGCAATAAAGAAACATTTCTCTTGTTCCCGAAATCAATCATCTTCATGCATATGATATTAATGTTATGTTTTAGGTATGAATAACTGTTTCAATTGTATAACTAACTACCTTTCAATATGTTATGAAGTTGGTTTATATATGATACCTGGTCCATATATTTTGAATTGGTTGTTTTGCAGGTCTAAAGATCAAAAGGAACTCCAAGAGGGTTTGGACCCTGGCTAGATCTACTTGAACGAAGGACCCCCAGGTGCACCTCTCTTCACGTAGTTTGCTTATTTAAGTATCTTGGCTATGTATGCTTGTTTTTTACTGTAGATAACCCCCACTCTGCTAGGGTGTTGACCCAAAACCCTAGGGTACTTTGTCCCTCAACAGAATCGGTGACTCCACTGGCGACAACAATATTCTTGTTCTTAGTTTGGGTTATTTTAAGCCAATCAAGGCTCAACCACTAGTGTTCTTGTTGTAACTACTTTGTCTGTTTCTATAGGAACTCAAACTTTAAGTCTGATTCATCTCTTCAGGCCTCCTTTTTTCTTTTTCTTGTGAATTGTTATATACGTAGTTTTGTCAGGTTATAGTAGCGTATGTACACAATTTTCCCCATATGAACCCGCGTATACACAGGTTTCTTTGGGCTTAATCGTGTATACACGCAACTGTGTATTCACACAGTTGCGTATACCCTAATTTTCCAAGATTTTGTCAAGACTTTCTGTTTTTGAAGATTTGTTTGCTGGTCTAAGGGTTTCCTGAGCAGTCAATCTTTGTTGTCAGTCTTTGATTTTGCAGCAAGTTTCCGGTTTCGAATTCTCTCTTATTGTGGAAAGATTTGGCATTGTTTTTGTTTAGTCGCAAGTGTCATCATTTGTATTTGATCACACGAGATTTCTTTCTACGAAACTTGGCTATTCTAGTCTTCCAGAGCAGAAAGATTGGTTTCAATCTTTGTGACAAACTTTATCTTTGTGATCTTCTTGCTTTGTGTCAAAACTGTATCTTGTGGCCATTTACTTTTCTCGCTTTTTGAAAATTGTTCAATGACGATTTTGAAAATTGTCTTTCTTGGTATTTTGATCATTGTCACCAAGCTCTGTTTGCTGCTTTTTGGTCATTAAGAGCATCTTGAAATACCTATTTTGTTGAGTTTTCGCCCATTTTCAGTTGATAACTTGCAAAGTGTTTTTGTTGCCTATTTTTCAGTCTCAAAGTTTTCAATAGTATTTGGAGCACTTTTGAAAAGTTGTTTTTTGTTTTTGCTTTTGAAGAAAACTTCTTGAAAACTTGGTTTTTGCTTTCTTTCTTGCCTTGTTTTGATTTGGTTTCTTTTTGTGAGTGAAAGTGCATTTTGTTTGTCTTGAGATTTTCTTTTATTGTTTGTATGAAAATGAGCGTTAGCAACTTATATTCTATCTAAACATCTTAAGTGGCTAATTAGAAGCGATAAACAAGTTACTTTCATTCTTTGCTTTAGAGTAGTATTAAGTTTCAGCATCAGCATATACTCATTGCATTAGAATAGTTTGTGCATATTTTAGGGCATCCATAGTTTTTGTTAGTTTTTGTGGGTGTGAAGCTTGTTAAAAGAAAAGAAAAGATAAATTTATTGCTTTCTTAGAAGTTCCTTAGAACTTGGTAGAAATTTCTTTCATCGACGAAAAAAACAAGCACATTTGCATATATTTTGGTTTTTAATAATTTCTTTTGCGTCGAAAAACACCACAAGTTTCATTTCCATTTATCCCTTGACTTAAGAACAACCCATTTAAAAACAAGCACTAACTAAAATATACTAGAAAATTTTTATATTGTCAATTTAGACACACCAACAAGTTTTAGGATATTTAGGGCCTTGGATTAGGCGAGTGGAGAGAAAACTCTTCAAAACACTTTGAATTGTCAAACATAGAAGTCCGAATAATGAGTGTAAATCCAATAGTATTAGGGAGACCAGGAAAGCTTCGGACCTGGGAGTTAAGCACAAGGGTTTTTGAAGATAAGGAAGAGAGATACCCCCTCCCCTACTTGTCAAATCTAACCTCAAGACTGTTCCACATGGCTTCTGACATGAGTTGGTAACCTTAGTTGCTTCTCCTAGGGATCTACGCACGTGGTTGCAGAGGGGAATCCCATGGCACCTGAGGTCAACATTGTATCACTCTCAGCAGTACTTCTGGAGGGCACCCCTTGCGAAGCTTCGGCGCTTGCACCAACACAAGCTGTTGTTTGGAGGTCAGCGTAACTTCCTCTAATACCTTCGCTGGTAGGCCTGGGCCATCATTATCCCAGACTACCTTCGGAAGTCCCCTACTTCACTTTTTGGTATTTTGGTGTCTGGTCCTCATCACCGAGAGTGGAAATACTTGAAGGTTGTTTGACTGGCTGATACCTTTTAGGGACTTTTTTTTAGTGTGTGCTTTGTGCTCTTAGTTGGCCTAGCTTTCATTTTTTCTTGATTGTTTAATTAGATCTTAAGAAAAAATTAAAAGTGGCTAACTGATTGCCTAGATGGTCTCAAAGACTTCATGGTCTTTCACCACCAAGTTTAAAGCCTTCTCCTAGAAGGCACAGAGGTAATACTACCAGTGGGTTTCATCTCGTGGTAGCCGACACATCGGGGATTGATCCTCCATCTGGGGGCATTAATGTTCAAAGTAGGCCTGGTACTTCTGCAGAACTAGAGAGGAACACCCCAGTTCTTTCTCGAGTTCTCTTTCAATCGAAAGATAACATTGAGGTAGAAGAATTCCTAGAGTCATTAGCGGCTTCGAATTCTCCTCTACCTTCTAACCATCCACACATACTACAATTTGTTGGGACTCCGACGCATAGACCATCAAATCTAGGTCATGTCACGCACTTACCTTCGATGAACACCACTGGAAGCATAGCTTCTACCACAAGTGCTACAAGCATGCAGATTCCAACATCGTTACAAGGGGGAGGAACTATTTCCATCCCTTCTGCATCTTTATTTGGGTCTTTTGCTAGCACATCCTTAGTTGGGTCTACCTCCATTCCGTCTATGAGTGGAAATTCCCAAGTCAGTGCATCTAGTTCTGTATTTTTCCCATTTGGCACCAATTCACAGGGTATTCCATTAGTTCCATTTAGTGCCTCCATATCCATGATAGGTGGGTTAGCTTCATTTCAGGGTTTTCCTTTTGGAAGTGGTCATATACCACATTCCAACCCAATGATAGGATCAATACCTTTTTCTTATACAAGTCAAGGTAGTAATCCCTTTCAAGGTTGAACTAACCCTACAATTAGTGGCATAGTGTTATAGACATTTTTGGGCACTGCAAACCCAATCATAAATGTCCACAAATTGAGGGCTCCTAAGTCCCTAAAGGTGTTGCTTCACTACCTAAAGGAACAAGGTCATCTGATTACATCATCTCCCAGAACTTCTCCACAGAAAACTGCTTAGAACTGGTCAAAACTAGACCATACAGAATGCCCAGTGTAGAGGGTGTGATGCATACTACATTCCTAGTGTAAAACGTGTGATGCATACTGGATGGCCCCTCTGTGAGATGCGATGGGCGAGAATGGACAAATGACAAAGACAGTTTGTGAGGTGGAGGATCATAGAATCTTCTAGAAACTTCCCCTCTCACACTTACCTCTTTGATTTTGCCTAGGGATGAGTAAGAGATCATCAATCTCCAAGTAAAATCAAGAAATATCAGAGAGAGGAAACTAGTCAAAATCCAAGAAGCTGACTCACCCCCCTACAATCATCTATATATGGATCCCTCATCACAGAGATCCAGAGGCTGGAATCTTGTATCTTGTAGAGAAGTGTTGTTGGTTTCTTGGTTGTAACATTCATAGCTGTTGGGTGATCTAGGCTTTCGAGGTGAAAGAAGGCTTCTTGCTGGAGGATGATCGCCGGGTTCAAAACCCAATTGGTGTAATCCTCTTGCTATTTCTTGTATTATACTTATCAAGTTTTCCTCCACATTCTTGTATGTTTGATTATATATGCATTTGTGTGGTCAATACATATCTGGTCCTATGTTGTTTATGACTATAGATCTATGTTCTTTGATAGTGTTATGCTGCTTTGATTCCAAAGGTGCTCTCTGAAGCTATGTAGACAAAGAAGGAGTGGCAAAGATCTATCGAGAAGGAGAGGAACCAGGAAAGGAACCAAGCGCAAGACAAAAGTTGGTGTCCTTTGTTCACCTCTTGTCTATTTTTCATAAAGGAAAGAGAAAGTAGTTTTAACTTGTTTGTTTCTAAGATAGCTACCAGTATTAGTGGGAATAGCAGCTCTAAGTGGACACTATTCCCGGTAACACATAGGAATTGGGAATCCGTTTTTCGGCCAACAAGGGAATAGGCTGTACTCCACAGTTAGTTCGTTTCGAAGTATTCCTCCCTTAGCTTCAGCTTGGAATCCCTATTAGGGGTTATCGACTCCTTATAATGCTTTAGGAGGGAACTTCGCTAGTTATGGAGGTTTTTCATCTAGAGTTGGTCAAACTTCGAGTTTTGCTAGATCACAAGGGTCACCTTTTCATTCAACGGGTTATGCTGGTTACTTCGGGCAACGTGGGGCCTTTCAAAACCTAGGCCAATCTTTTTAGAACTTTGGGAACTCTACCCAATCTGGGTGGAATCCCCAAGGTCCTCCTAGGCTTCCTTTTCTGGCAACGCTGAATTTGACAGATTTCAGGAAATTGAAACACAATCCAATCAAATACAATCCGGCCTGGCCTCCGGTCCCAACCAAACTCCCATCAAACATTCCAAAGTTTGAGGGGAAGGGTGGTGAAGACCCAGGTGACCATGTAACCACATTCTATTTGTGGTGCTCATCAAACTTGCTCGGTTAGGTTGAGATTTTTTCAACGCACCTTAACTGCCAATGCGGCCAAGTGGTATATAGAGTTTCCAGGGGGCAGCTTTACATCTTTCACCAATTTGGCTAACATTTTTCTAAATCGTTTCATGTTGCTCATCTGTTATGATGCCAGAACTGAACTTCTGGCCAATTTCCATCAGGATCTCTGATCAGATTCAGGAATGGAAATGGATAAAGAGGCTCATTAAAGCCGAAATTCCTCCGGAATACCCTCTCGAATGGTTTTTGAAATCCTTACAACCTGAGATCTCGAAGGATGTCTCTTTGTCCAGAGTCTATTCTGAAGAGCAAGCTATTTTTCGAGCCCAACAATTAGAATTGATTTACTATCAATCTTGGATTCTTCAGAAAATCTTGCCTAATGCTCCTAGGACTAAGGTTGATATAGCCAACTCGAAGCCAAGTCCCCATGTAGATGGTATTTTTGGATCCATAGACACCAATGCGGTGAACTTGTTTAGCCAATTGTAGTATTTGTCTTTAAAAACTGCTCCTATCAATCAGGTCACATTGTCTAACCCTTCGCCTTCTCAACCCTCTTCCGTTAACGTCGTCCAATCTTCCAACCCCAAAGGAAATCAAAATTCCAATGGGAAGAAGAAAGGACAATGTAAGAAAAAGAGCCAAGATGGGAAGGATGATGCAAATAAACTTGGAAATAATGCTGCTGGGGGCGGAAATGAGTCTAGAAAGAAAGTGAAGTTTCCATGCAAGTTATGCAGCAGAGACCATTTGACTCATCTCTACCCAAAAATTCAAGATTCTCAGTGCTTGTTAGGGTAGCAAGGGACTTCTAACTCTCAAGCTGTGTTAACCAACCCTTTTCCCCAAGGGCAGCAGCTGCTTGCTAGCGTGAATTCAAATCCTGGTACCTCTGTAGGGGGCAACCAAGAAGGGGATAAATCGTCAAATGTTTTCATGATGGTTTCTAATGTTAACATGCCCACTTGGTCAAGTGATTATGGTGAAACTGAAACATCCAAGGATAAATCTGCTCCCAGAACTGTCAGCCCGCTTCATATTGAGTGACCCTCTGTCGAGAATATACCTCGGATACCGCAAGGTTGCACTAAACACGCAACTATCAACCTCAGTGCTAGGGCTGCCCAAAATTATTCCATTGTTGAGGATCTAGCCCAGAGTCCATGTGCTATGTCTGCTTTAGAGGTCCTCCAGTCGTGTCAAGCTCAACAAAGTGCTTTTCTTTCGGCGATAAGGGCAGTTGATCCAGATAGTTCATTAATGCTCACTTTCGACATGCTTAATGTCAAAAAGTGACTCCCTCATCATATACATTTTCAAATCAAGTCTACTTACTGGAAAATTAACATTTTTTGAACTGTTATCGATGAAGGATCTTCCACATGCATCATGTTGATGTTATGTTGGAAGGCCATTGGATCGCCTTTGAATGTTCCTTCACCTACCCTCCTGACGGCATTTCACGGGCATTCTCACCGGCCGCATGGGATTATCCTAGCCTTTCCTATATGTGTTGGATGAAAGGTCATTAATATCTAAGTAGAAGTCATTGATGCTAACCTAGATTACAATCTCCCCTTAGGAAGGAACTAGATCTATGAAATGGATGCCGTTGTTTCGACCCTGTTTCGTGTCATTTTCTTTCCTCATGAGGGGACAATTGTTAAGGTTGATCAATTAGATTATTCTCTAGTTGATATTAGAGCAACTTCAGACTCTACTATTTCCTTAGTGGATAACCCTCATCCACCTACTGAGAATTTGGGAGTTGGGATGTATTCTTCACTGATGGGTACTTTTGATTTTCCCTCTCCTATTGCTAGAATCAATGTCATTTCATCATCCAAGGAGTCCTCACGGGAAGAGTTCTTCCAAACTCATTATTTTTTAGACCCTTGGACCTTGCCTTCACCTACGAACACATTAGATGAAGGAAAAGTCGGTGGAATGGAATTTCCTATGTCTGCAACAGAGCTTAGATATCAGGTTATCGTCAACTCTGCAGATAACCATCCTACTCCTTTCTCCGAGGACGAGTTAGATGGTGATGTGGCACCAGCTTGGACCCTTGATTCTACCTCCACTATGGACTGCTTAGATATAGTTTTACCATCCGAGGAAGAAATCTTAGAATTAATGATGGGTGTAGATCAACCTTGGGAATACTTACACCATCGTTCATATTTTCTTCCTCCGTTGCATGAAGTCGAATCTAGGTTCTCCAAGTTGTTGACTAGTGATGTTTGTATGGCATCAAATCCTTTGGCTCTAGCACACATTCGTGTCGAAGGTAATATGTCGGTGATTTCAAAAATGATACCTATAAACATCTCTAGGAACCCTTATTCGATCAAGAATCTCTTCATCAGAGCCAAATGTTCCCCTGAAGAAATTCAAATTTACACCGACCTTTTTAAGGAGTTTCAAGATGTATTCGCTTGGTCTTATGAAGAAATGCATGGTACTGACCCATCCATAGTTCAACATGAGATCAACACATATGAAAACACTAAGATGATTCATTAGAAGCTTCGGCTTATCAATCCTAGGAAAGCAGCAGCTATCAAAGTTGAAGTAGAGAAGCTGCTCAAGGCGGGTTTTATATTCCCTATTCCTCTTACGGATTGGGTTTCTAATCAAGTCCCTATTGATAAAAAGCAAGGAACAATCTGAGTATGCATTGATTTTAGAGACCTAAACAAAGCTTGTCCCAAAGATAATTACCCCATGCTATTTATTGACCAAATTATTGATGAATGTGCGGGTAATGAGATTTTCTACTTCATGGACAAATTTTCTGGTTATCATCAGATCTCTATCCATCCTGTAGAAAGCATAAGATAGCTTTTATATGTCCCTGGGGTACCCTTGCATACAAAAGTATGCCTTTTGGCCTTAAAAATGCTCAAGCTACCTTTCAGCGAGCCGTGTCATATGCTTTCCATGACATCAAACATATCATCGAAGCATACTTGGATGATTTAGCTGCTCGTTCTTGAAAGAGAATCGATCATCCTAGTCACCTTCGATTGGTTTTTGAATGATGTCATTTTTATAAGATCTAGTTGAATCCCAATAAGTGCATTTTCGCGGTTACATTTGGTCGGTTATTAGGGTTCATTATGTCAATTGAAGGGATTCGAGTTGATCCCTTCATGGTAGAGGCAATAATTCAGTTGCCTCCCCCATGCTCTATTCAACAACTTCAAAGTCTTCAAGGGAAGGCTAATTTCTTAAGAAGGTTTATAGTGAATTATGCTGAGATCACTAAAGGGTTTATGCGTTTGCTGCGAAAAGGAGTTCCATTTGTGTGGGACAACTTTGCACAACAATTGTTTGATGCCTTGAAAAAGGCATTAGTCTCTGCCCTACTTTTGAGTCCATCGGATTATGGTATGGATTTCCTTTTATATCTCGCCACTGCAAAATCAACCATAGGTATGGCTCTCGTTTAGGAAGACGATGCTCTCATGGAGAATGTGATTTATTACTTGAGCTGAGGCTTGGTAGGTCTTGAAATTCGCTATTCTCCTGTTGAGAAGTTCGCCTTGGCAGCTGTCCATGCTATCCAGTGGCTCCACCATTATATCTTTCTACACAAAAGTTTTGTCTTAGCGATGGTCAATCCATTCCAACTTGTCCTTAGTAGGCGAGTGATTGGGGGCAAATACAATTGATGGATCATCATTTTACAAGAGTTCGATCTCAAGTTCTTGTCTGCCAAGTCTAAGAAATCTATGGTTTTTGCAGAGTTAATTTCTTAGCTGCCTTGTGGAGAAGACACTCTTTATGAGGAGAGTTTTCCCGATGGACATCTATTCCTCATCTCTTCGCAAGAACCCTGGTATGGAGATATCATTTTCTATCTCCAGACTTCGAAGTTTACCTCTTATTTCTCTAAGGGTGAACGTCAAAAATTACATCACCTGGCTAAGAACTATGTCATCATTGGTGATGCATTATATCGCCGAGGAGCTAATTCAATCCTCAAGTGTTGTTTAACCTTAGAGGAAGCAGAGTTTGTGCTAAATGATTGCCACAATGGAGCTTATGGTGGTCATCCTTCAGGGCTTGCTACAACCTAGTGTATCTTGCATGTCGGCTACTTTTGGCCTTCACTCTTCAAAGATTGTGTTGAAGTGGTCAAACGTTGCCATCCTTGTCAAGTCTATACTCGTAAGGTGTGTGCTCATCTAGCTCCTCTTTTCCCTGTTGTCACTGTCAGTCCTTCTACTAAGTGGGGTATTGATTTTACTACTTGTAATCTGCCTTCAGCAGCGAATCACAAGTACATTACAGTGTTCATAGACTACTTCACAAAGTCGGCTGAGGCCATTCCCACTAATAAAAATGATAGTGAAACAACAGCATTGTTCCTTTTCAATCAGATTATCTCAAGGTTTGGTATCCCGAGAGAGATTGTCACTGACAATGGCAATCACTTCTAGAATCAACTAATGTCTAAATTGGCTCTTAAATTGGGTTTTGGGTAAGAGAATTCGTCTCTGTATTATCCCCCGGCCAATGGATAGGTCGAGGTTGTGAACGAAACCCTTAAGGAAATCCTACAAAGAACGATTGACAAAAACCGGTCTAATTGGCATCTTATGTTGTATCCAACTCTTTGGGCATACCGAACCTTGGTCAAGACTACCACATGTTTTACACCTTTTCAGTTAGTTTACAGGCTGGAATCTATCTTTCCTATTGAATGCAAAATTCCATCCCTTAAGTTAGTTGTTGGGTTGCTTCCAGAGACCTCTCGTCTCGAAGAGCGCCTCCTTCATTTGGAACATATTGATGAGCAGCATCGAGACACCACCACAATTAACAAGGCTCATAAGAAAAGGGTTAAAAATTAGTACGATAAAGTTGTCCGTCCTCGAGTCTTTTCTGAAGCCGACGTTGTCTTGGTCTATGACCAAGATAAGGACACCTTGGGGGCAGGAAAGTTCAAGCCTATGTGGTACGGTCCCTTTATAATTAAACGCGTTTTAGAAAAAGGGGCATATGAGTTAGTCGATTTTGAAGGGAACATGTTAGCGGAGCCCTGAAATGGGCTCTACCTTATGAAGTACTTTGCTTAGTAGTTAGGCAATGGCTTCTTTGTATATTTTTTATTTTTGTACATATCTCATCGGGAGTTTTTGATATTGACACTTTTTGATCTATTGTGGTAGGTGTTGATGGATGACTTGGTCTATTTTGTATTCGCCAATGGTGTTAGTCAGCACACTCGGAACCTTGTTTCCACAGCTTGGGTGATCTACTATCCAACTGGTCAGTTGATGGTGTCAAGGGGAGTATGCATTGGTCCTGCATCAAATAATATGGCTGAGTATACTGCTAGCATTAATCTACTATCTAAAGCTATTTCTTATGGAATTGATTCGTTAGTAGTATATCTTGATTCACAGCTGATAGTGTCTCAATTAAACAACATTTATCGGGTTAGGGATCCATGCTTATATCGCCAATATTTAAGAGTGAGGTTATTGAAAATATCATTTACTTATATTAATTATTTGCATATTCCAAGATCTCATAATTGGTTAGCAGATTCTATTGCTAGTCAAGCTTTAGATTGGCACCTCATTCATTCATCATCATAAAAATAATCAAGCATCAGAAAGTTAAAATTGTATATATATATATATATAATAAGTATATAAGTATAAAATAAAGGTGTATAAGTGTATCATAAGTTGGTGTCCAAAATAATTTACAAAAATTGGGAATAAAATTCCCATAATCATGTCCAGTAAATCTAATGCCCCGGCTTAGGATGAGCGGCTAAGTATGTAACTACTACTTTGGCCACATGCCTAAGAGTCCAAACCAAGTCCCATGGCATGCCAACCACGTGACTCTAAATGTCTATAGGGATATCCTCTACAACCTCCATCAGTGCTCGGTGAGATAATCTCTCCAAGTGCTACTAAATTACGTGTAGGAGTTGCTCTGTATCGACAACCACCTCTTCGGCACCTCGGCCATGATGTCTATGCCGTGGGAATCCATCTAGTCGTACTGGCCCAATATCTGGAATGTGATCATTATATTAGCCATTTGAATCCCATCAAAAATATTTTTCAAGTTCATTTTCATATTTGAAAAATCATAAAAATCATAAACTCATCAAATAAAAAAACATTTGTTACCTATATTGCCCCATGCCATGGCTAGTGGTAATGCTAGATCAGGATATTCCTAGAAGTCCAGGCCGACATAGGGGTAATCATCCACTGTGATGATCTACTTCTCTCACCAAGAGAAGAAATCATAATCAAAAGCAGTTCGTGGTACGTGCACACCTCCTAATCATTTCATCAGATCAACCCACCTACCCATCCATGAATCTAGCGAGCTACTAATCGAAACTGGCACTCTAGGGCATAGCGCTAGGACCTTCTCAAAAAGGAAGGAGCAAAAAATTGTTCCATACCCAAATTTTTTGGTCTGGCCCTTCTTGATAGATGTTAGGTGGCTCTTCAAGTTGGTGAGAAGAGGAGTACACCAATCAATACTGTGGTGAGACATTCTACTGCCAAGCTCATGGCAAGTTGTGAAGCCTAGTGTAAGGAAGCTGCTCCATTCACTCTGGCTATAGTGAACAAGATAATCCTCAATGACAAACTCTCTACATGCTTGATTGGAATTTGGCTTCCAATATTTTCTAGATGGCCTGGGCAGTATATATGCACATAGTCCTTGATAGAGAGGCTACCTCGTGATTGGCCTGTAGAATGTACTACCTCTCCCCTCTGGGAAAGGTCCATGATAAAATAGATATCCTCAATCTCTATCTTTAATGGCATTTGATCAATCATGAATGAGTCATCCTCGATGCTCTAGTAGTGAATGAGCATTTCCAGCAAGCGAGTATTTGCCTTCATATTTGGCATTTTGAAGAACTTTAGCAAACCGCATCCTCTTAAGGCATCCAAGACCTATGGATCGTTCATAACCTCATCATCAACTATGGCATGCTCCCTTTCCCTCCAAGTGCCTGGCATTCTGAAGAAAAAACAAGTTGGGACTGTTAATCATTTGTTTTGAACTTTAAACAGTGTATACACAGGTCTGTTTCATACACAGTCACGTCTAGGGCCTGCATATACACAGGTTGCGTATAGTCAACCTGCATATACATCGTGATAAAAATTTTGACATAAATTCAACGGTGAAACTTGGATTAAAATTCTTAAAACCAATCAAAAATGAATGCAAGACAAGTTTAAGGGTTCCCTAGTGATTTTGGGAAGATTTGAATAGTCGAATTCGACAAATGGAAAATCTTGTTTCTTTTTCTCCACTCCTTGTACTCTCAACTCAAACGGTAACAATGGTGAGTCAAAAATCCATTTTATAAGCTTTGAAAATGTCAAATTTTTTCAAACCTTGATTTTGTTTTGTCTAATGTAACTTTTAACTTGGGAGCTTGGAATGTTGAGAATGGTTTGTTTTTCAGGACATTTTAGATGCTTTTTCGACAGTTTCAAGTCAGTTCCATGACTGCAGACCCGTCATGGCAGGTATCATTTTCTCACTGGCATATAGGTTAGGGAAGCAATTTTTCCATTGCATTATGCATACTAGCCTCCATTTGTCGATACACTTTCCATAGGGTTGATCCCATCATGTTATGGTTCGTAAACCATCTTCACTTGCCAATTTTTTAAACCATGGCATGATGGTAGAGCCATCCTTTTCATGGGCATTATAGTTAGCACCTCACTGACATTTGTTGCCCATGCTACTTCGATTTGAGTAGGTTCGGAAGTCCTCTGTAGTCCTGCCATGACTTATGTGATGGAGACTCATTCCTCTTTGCTTCTTTGCTTCGTTCTGGCCTTATACCCTAAAGGCTCCTTTGTGTTGAGTTGTACTACTATATTGCATTTTGACCATT
>APFE031329638.1:0-11949 GCA_000404065.3 Pinus taeda
TACCATACTTCTCATTTATTTATATTTTTATTAATTTACCATACCTCTTTTATAAATATGGTATTTGGCCCATAGGATTCACTTAAATAAAACATATTCTTGAAAATGGGCGAATGCATTCACTTAAATAAAACCTATTCATGAAAATGGGTGAATGGAAGGTTGTAACTCCTAATTTCAAGGGCTAAATTTACCTTTTTTACCCTCTCCCTTAAAATAAGGTGGGCTATTTGAGGTGATTTGTACAAAATGTACTATGATACAAAATATTCGCCAACTAAAAATTTAAAACCCATTAATTTCGCCAAAGGGCGAACATTCGCCCCTAAAATTTTCTATGATGCAGCCAAATGGTATATAGATTTTCCAGGGGGAAGCTTTACATCTTTTGCCAACTTAGCTAATATTTTCTTAAATCATTTCCAGTTGTCTGTCCGTTATGATGTCGGAACTGAACTTCTAGCCAATTCTCGTTAGGACACGGCAACCCACATTTCTGACCATATTCAGGAATGGAGACGGAGAAAAAGGCTCATTAAAGCTGAAATCCCTCTGGAGTACCATCTAGAATGGTTTTTGAAATCTTTACAACGTGAGATCTCTAAGGACGTCTCCATGTCCAGAGTCTATTATGAGGAGCAAGTGATTTTTAGGGCCCAGCAATTAGAATTGATCTACTCTCAGTCTAGGATCCTACAAATATACTTGCCAAATGCTCTTGGGTCTAAGGTTGATATAGCCAAGTTGAAGCTAGGTCCCCATGTGGATGGTATCGTTGGATCGATAGACACAAATGCGATGAACTTGTTGAGCCAATTGTAGCAGTTGTCTTTACAAACTGCTTCTTGCAACCAAGTCACATTGTCTAACCCTTCAGCTTCCCAACCCTCTTTGATTAATGTCGTCCAATCTGATAACCCCAAAGGAAATCAAAATTCCAATGGGAAAAAGAAAGGACGAGGTAAGAAAAAGAATCAGGATGGGAAGGCTGACACAAATAAATCCGGCAATAATGCTAGTGGTGGTAGAAATGAGTCTAGAAAGAAAGTCAAGTTCCATGCAAGTTGTGTTGTGGAGACCATTTAACTCATCTCTTCTCGAAGATTCAGGATGCTCAACACTTGTTAGGACAGCAAGGGGCTTCTAGTTCTCAAGTTGTGTTAACCAACCATTTTACCCAAGGGTAGCAATTGCTTGCTGGCGCAAGTTCAAATCCGGGTACCTCCTCTGGGGGCAGCCAGGAAGAGGAAAAACCATCAAATGTTTTCATGATGGGTTCAAATGTCCATGTAGCTACTCGGTCACATGATTATGGTGAAGCTGAAACTTCCAAGGACAAAACTGCTCCTGAAAATACCGACCTTCATATTGAGTGACCCCTTGTTGAGACTATACCATGGATACCGAAAGGTTCCGCTAAATGCGTGACTATTAATCCTAATGCTAGGGCTGCCCAAAATTACTCCATTGTTGAGGATCTAGCTCAGAGTCCATGTGCCATGTCCGCTTTAGAGGTTCTCTAGTCGTGTCCGGCTCAACGAAGTGCTTTACTCTCAGCGATCGGGGCAGTTGATCCAACCAACTCTTTAGTGCTCACTTTTGACATGTTAAATGTCAAAAAGCAACTCCATCATCACATGGCCTTTCAAATAAAGTCTACATACTAGAAAATTAACATTTTTCATACCGTTATTGATGAAGGAGCTTCCACGTGCATCATGTCGATGTCATGCTAGAAGGCCATTAGATCTCCTTCGGTTGTTCCTTCACCTACCCTCCTGACTGCATTTGATGTGCATTCTCACAAGCCACACGGGATTATCCCGACCTTTCCTATATGTGTTGGGGGAAAGGTCGTTAATGTTGAAGTAGAAGTCATTGATGCTAACCTAGACTACAATCTCCTCTTAGGAAGGAACTAGGTATATGAAAAGGATGCATTTATTTCGACTCTGTTTCGTGTCATTTTCTTTCCTCATGAAGGGAAAATTGTTAAGGTTGATCAATTGGATTATTGTCCAGTCAATCCTCAAGCAACTTCTTACTCTACTATCCCCTTAGTGGATAACCATCGTCTACCCACTGAGAATCTAGGAGTTGGGATGTATTCCTCATTGATGGGTACCTTTGATTTTCCCTCTCCTATCACTAGAATCAATGTCGTTTCATCATCTAAGGAGTCTGGGCCTCGAGAAGAGTTCTTCAGAACTCATTATTTTTCAGACCCTTGGACCTTGCCTTCACCTACAACCACATTAGCTGAAGGACAAGTTAATGGAATGGCATCCCCTATGTCTGTGGCTAAGCTTAGATATCAGTCTATCGTTAACTCTGCAGATGACCATTCTACTCCTTTTTCCGAAGAGGAGCTAGATGGTCATGTGGCTCCAGCTTGGGCCCTTAATTCTACCTCTACCTTGGATTGCTTAGATACAGTTTTACCTTCTGAAGAAGCAATCCTCAAAGTAATGATGGGTGTAGATCAACCTTGGGAAGACTTACACCATCGTTCATATTTTCTTCCTCCATTGCAGGAAGTAGAGTCTAGGTTCTCCGAACTCTTTGCTAGTGATGTTTGTATGATATCAAGTTCTTTGGCTCCAGCACACTTCCGTGCCGAAGGTAATATGTTGGTGATTTCAGAAATGATATCTATAAACATCTCTAGGGACCCTAACATGCTCAAGAATCTCTTCATTGGAATCGAATGTTCCCCTGAAGAAATTCAATTTTACACTGACCTTTTTAAAGAATTTCGAGATGTATTTGCTTGGTCTTATCAGGAAATTCTTGGCATTGATCCTTCTATAATTCAACATGAGATCAAGATGTATGAAAATGTCAAGTCGGTTCACCAAAGGCTTCGACCGGTTAATCCTAGGAAAGCAGCAACCATTAAAGTTGAAGTAGAAAAGTTGTTGAAGGTAGGTTTTATATACCTTGTTCCTCTTACTGATTGGGTTTCTAATCCAGTCCCTGTGGATAAAAAGAAAGGAACAATCCGAGTATGCATCGACTTTAGGGACCTAAACAAGGCTTTTCTGAAAGATAATTACCCCACACCATTCATCGATCAAATTATTGACGAGTGTGTGGGTAATGAGATTTTTTCCTTCGTGGACAGTTTTTTAGGTTATAATCAATTTTCTATCTGTCCTGAAGATCAACATAAGACAACTTTCATATGTCCCTAGGGTACCTTTGCATACAGAAAGATGCGTTTTGGTCTTAAAAATGCTCGAGCCACTTTCCAGCGGGCCATGTCATATGCTTTCCACGACATTAAACATATCATCGAAGCATACTTGGACGATCTCACTGCTCGTTCTCGAAAGAGAACTGATCTCCCTAATCATCTTCGAATGGTTTTTGAGCGATGTCATTTTTATAAAATCCGGTTGAATCCCAACGAGTGCATTTTTGCGGTTACGTCCAGTAGGTTGTTAGGGTTCATAGTGTCAAATGAAGGGATTAGGGTTGATCCCTTCAAGGTAGAGGCAATAGTTCAGTTGCCCCCCCCATCCTCAATTTGGCAACTTCAAAGCCTTCAAGGGAAGGCTAATTTCTTAAGATGGCTTATAGCAAACTACACGAAGATCACTAAAGGGTTCATGTGTTTGCTACGAAAAGGAGTTCCATTTGTGTGGGATGACTTTGCGCAACGGTCGTTTGATGCTTTGAAAAAGGCATTAGTCTCTGCCCCTCTTTTGAGTCCACCGGATTATGGTAGGGACTTCTTTTATATCTCGCTGCAGTAGAATCAACCATTGGTATGGTTCTCGTTCAGGAAAACGATGCTCTCACAGAGCATGTGATTTATTATTTGAGTCGAGGCTTGATAGGTCCTGAACTTCGCTACTCTCCAGTTGAGAAGTTGGCCTTGGCAGCTATCCATGTTGTCCAGCGGCTCCGTCATTATATTCTGCTACGCAAAACTTTTGTCTTGGCAGCAATCAATCCGTCTCGGTTTGTCCTCAGTAGGCAAGTGATTGGGGGAAAATATAATCGATGGATTGTCATTCTACAAGAATTTGATCTCGATTTCTTGTCCGCCAAGTCTAAGAAATCTATGGTTTTTGCCGAGCTAATTTTCGAGCTACCTTGTGGAGAGGATACTGTTTATGAGGAAAGTTTTCCCAACGAACATTTATTCCTCATCTCTTCACTTGACCCTTGGTATGGAGATATCATTGTTTATCTCCAGACTTCGAAGTTTTCCTCTACTTTCTCTAAGGATGAACGTTGAAAATTACGTCACCTGGCTAAAAATTATGTTATCATTGGTGATACATTGTATCGTCGAGGGGTTGATTCAATCCTTCGGCACTGTTTAACCTTAGAGGAGGCAAAGTCAGTGCTAAATGACTGCCACAGTGGATCTTGTGGTGGTCATCTCAGCGTATCTTGCGTGCCAGCTATTTTTGGCCTTCACTCTTCAAAGATTGTGTTGAAGCGGTCAAATGTTGTCACCTGTGCCAAGTTTATACTCGGAAGATGCACGCACATCCAGCTCCTCTTTTTCCCGTTGTCACTGTTAGTCCCTTTAATAAGTGGGGTATTGATTTTACAACTTGTCACTGCCTTCAACAGCGAATCACAAGTATATTATCGTGGCCGTAGACTACTTTACGAAGTGGGCTGAGGCCATGCCCACTTATAAAAATGATAGTGAGACAGCGACATTGTTCCTTTTTAATCAGATTATCTCAATGTTCGGTATCCAAAGAGATATTGTCACTGACCATGGCAGTCATTTCCAGAATCAACTAATGTCCGAATTGGCTCTCAAATTAGGTTTCCAGCAGGAACATTCATCTCCTTATTATCCTCAGGCCAATGGACAAGTTGAGGCAGTAAACAAAACTCTTAAGATGATCCTGCAAAGGACAATTGACAAAATCGATCCAATTGGCATCTTATGTTGTATCCGGCTCTATGGGCATACCGAACCTCTGTCAATACTGCTACAGGTTTTACACCTTTTCAGTTAGTTTATGGGATGGAATCTAATTTCCTATCGAATGTGAAATTCCATCTCTTAAGTTGGTTGTTGAGCTCCTTCCAGAGACTTCTAGTCTCGAAGATCACCTCCTTCACTTGGAACATCTTGATGAGCAGCGTCGAGATGCTGCCACAGTAAATGAGGCTCATAAGAAAAGGGTTAAAACCCAGTATGATAAAGCCATCCATCCTCGTGTCTTCTCTGAAGGTGACCTTGTCTTGGTCTATGACCAAGATAAGGACACCTCGGGGGCAAGAAAATTCAAGCCTATGTGGTACGGTCCCTTCATAATTAAACAAGTTTTAACAAAAGGGTTGTATGAGTTAATCGATTTCAAAGGAAACAAATTGGTGGAGCCTTGAAACAGGCTCTACCTTAAGAAGTAATTTGCTTAAGTAGCAGCTAGGCAATGGCTTCTTTGTACATTTTGTATATTTGTACATTTTTTATCGAGATTTTTTTTATATCAACACTTTTTGGTCTGCTTTGGCAAGTGTTGATGGATGACTTGATCTATTTTGGATTTGCCAATGGTGCTAGTCGACACACTCCGAATCTTGCTTCCGCAACTTGGGTACTCTATTATCCAACTGGTCAATTGATGGTATCAAGGGGGGTGTGCATCGATCCCGTTTCAAACAATACGACCGAGTATATTGTCGTCATTAATTTGCTATCTGAGGCCATTTCTCACGAAATTGACTCGTTGGTAGTTTATCTTGATTCACAATTGATAGTGTCACAATTAAATAACATCTATCGGGTAAGGGATCCATGTTTATATTGCCAGTATTTAAGAGTGAGGTTGTTGCAAAGATCGTTTACTTATATTAATTATTTTCATATTCCAAGATCTCATAATTGGTTAGATGATTCTATCGCTAATCAAGCATTAGACTAGCACATCAATCATTCATCACAATAAATTAAGCATCAAAAAGTCAAACTGTATATATATATATCATAAATCATCTCGAGTGTACATAAGTCTATCCAAAAAATATACAAAATTGGGACTCAAATGCCCATAATCATGTCCACTATATCTAATTCCCTGGCTCAAGATGAGTGGCTAAGTAGGCAACTACTGCATTGGCCACACGCCTAAAAGTGCAGACCCAGTCTTGTGGCATGCCAACCACGTGATGCTGCATCTCTATAGGAAGGTCCTCTACCGCCGCCATCAGGACTTGGTGAGTCAGTCTCACCAAGTGCCGCTGAACTATGTGTAGAGTTCACTCCGTGTTTGCAGGCGCCTCTTCGGCCCCTTGGTCGCGACGTTTGTGCCATGGGAACTCATCTGGTTGTATCAACCCAATATCTGGAACATGATCATCATATTAGTCATTTGAATCCTATCAAAAAAAAAATTCAAAGTTCATTATTATATATGAAAAATCAAAAAAAAAAAATCATAACATCAAAAATCACTTACCAATGTCTTCCCATGCTGCGGTTGGTGGTAATGCTAGATTAGGATCTCCTCGGAAATCCAGCCCAGCATAAGGGTAGTCATCTACGGTGATGATCTGCTGATCCCACTAGGAAAAGATTTCGTCGTCAAATGCAGTCCGTGGGACCTCCCCACCTCCTAGACGTTTCATTAGGTCAGCCCACCTGCCCATTCATGGATCTCGTGGGGTGTTGATTGAAACTAGTACTCTAGGACGAAGTGTGGGAACTCTCTCGAAAAAGAAAGAACACAAAATAGTCCCATAACCGAAATTTTTGGTCTGTCCTCTCTTGATAGAAGTGAGTTGGCTTTTCATGCTAGCCAGAAGAGGAGTACCCTAGTCAAATACGGTGGTGAGACAGTCAACTGCCACACTCATGGTTATCCATGATGCCTGGTGCAGAGAAGTTGATCCATTCACTCGAGCTATGGTGAACAGGATTATCCTTAGTGATAAACTCACCACATGTGTGATGGAAATTTGACTTCCAACTTTCTTTGGATGTCCCAGGCAATATATCTATACGTAGTCCTCGATTGAGAGACTGCTCTGTGTCCTGCCCCGGGAGTGTACTACCTCTCCCCTTCAGGAAAGGTCGGTGATGAAATAGATATCTTCCACTTCTATCCTAAGTGGCATCTGGTCAATCATAAAGCATCCTCCTCGATATTCCAATAATCAAGAAGCATCTCGAGCAGACATGTGTTTGCCTTCATATTTGGAAATTTGAAGAATTTTAGCAAACCACATCCCCATAAGGTTTCCAAAGCATCAGGATCGTTCGTGACCTCATCATCTACTGTGGTATGGTCTCTTTCTCGCCAAGTGACTCGCATCCTGAAAGAAAAATTAATTTGGGCCGTTAGTTTTTTTTGTTTAAAATGTTCACAGTGTATACGCGAGTCCCTTTGCACACAGTCACATGTAGGGCCCGCGTGTATGCGGGTTTCATATTACCAACCCGCGTATACGCCGCGGTGAAATTTTTGGCAAAAAATTCAACGGTGAAACATAAATTAAAACTTCTAAAACTAGTCACAATCAATTGTAAGATAAGAATAAGAGTTTCCTGGGGACTTTGGAATAATTTGGACGATTGAATTTGGTGTATGGGAAGTTTGCTCCTTTTGCTCCACTTTTCTGCTCTCAAACTCAAATGGTGAAAATGGTGAGTCCAAAACTTCTTTTATAGGCTTTGAAAATGTCAAATTTTTTCAAAACTTGATTTTGTTTGGTCTCATGTAACTTTTAACTTGGGAGCTTGCAATGTCGAGAATAGTTTGACTTTCAAGACATTTTGGACGTTTTTTTCAACAAGTTTCGAGACGGTTCCATGACTGCTGACCCGTCATGGTAGGTATCGTTTTCTCACTGGCATATAGGTTAGGGAAGCCATTTTTTATGTTGCATTATGCATACTAGCCTCCATATGTCGATACACTTGCCATAGGGTCGATCCCATTGTGTTATGGTTCATAAACCATATTCACTCGCCTATTCATTAAATCATGACACAATGGTAGAGCCATCCTTTACATGGGCATCGTAGTTAGCACCTCACTGACATTTGTTGCCCATGCTACTTTGATTTGAGTAGGCTCGGAAGTCCTCTGTAGTCCTGCCATGACTTATGTGATGAAGACTCATTCCTCTTTACTTCTTCGCTTTGTTCTGGCCTTATACCCTATAGGCTCCTTTGTGTTGAGTTGTACTACTGCATTGCATTTTGACTATTTTCACCTTTTTGCCTTGAGCCAACTTCACTTGGAATCATGTTTAAGCCAACTTTTGACCATGACGACTGCAAAATCAAACTTGCATACTTTTGACTTATGCAGCTTGACACACCTTGACCCGTGGAAGGAACACAACCTTGAGTGTCTTTGACCAGTTTTCGCCTCCCTGAATTAAGCATAGGATTGTTCCAATCCCAGGAACTAGATCATCTGCTTCGCTGACACTCATTCTTTCCACTGTACTATAGCGTTCTTTTATTCTTTTTTCAGCTTAAAAGAAAAAGACCAAAAAAATTATATATTCCAAAAAAGAGCGGGAACAGGACAGTATTTCCATTTATTGTTGGCAGCTAGAGTCAGTCGTGTTGCCCTCGAACAAAGCACTCAAAACAAAGTCTCCTCCGCTTGGGGGGGATTTAGTTTGACTTAGGTACACCTTAACCTTGTTATTGAATCAATTCTCCCCTGATTGATTATCTCTTCCAATCATATGGAGGGTTCTTTTGTGCCTCCTGCACAACGAACTTATACAGACCCATTATATGCTACCACATAGTTACATTGAGTCGTGCTTTTGTTCAAAGGAAGTTAGCCTGAGTCAGCCTCTCTACGGTGTCTCTTGACTCATTTTTCAATCGGCCATCCCTGGTTGTCAGTATCATGTCTATCATCACATTAGTTTTATTGGTCCTTTACTCGTGCCAGTTTGAGAAGGTCTCCATTGACTTCTTGCTGGCGGGTCTTGTCCTTATCGATGATGACATATTAATCTAAGGATAGGCCTAGAGCTGCACCTTGGTCGTATTTTCATTATTGATAAGTCACCTTGTGCTCAACATTGATCAGTATCATGGGTCTTTGATTGAGTGGTTTCCCTTGTGTTCGACATCAGCTTACATTATCACACATTGGGATTCATGCAGTACCTTGGTTTCCATTTGACCCTATTGGTGGATACCTCGCCTCTGTGTCAGCTTTCATTATTGGTTGGTTCAGAGGGTTTCTGCTATGCGCTAACCACATCTTGTGTACACCGGAAACGTACTTCAGTCGGGTTACTACATCTTTTTCGTTTGATTCCTTTCACATTAGTGGCCTATGGGTTACACTCGCGCTAGATTGATGGAGGATGCCTCAATGCCTTCCTTCTAGTGGATCTTTCCCTATCGACTTCGACTCATTGCTTTGGGGCAAAGATCTAGAGTCCATTTGGTAGTACCTTGGTGTTTGTAGTCATTAGTGGCAGATCCTTCGCTATCGACAATGGGAAACCATCATTGTTTCCTAATCGATGGATTCTTACAGGTGTTCGACTCCAACTCATTTATTCACACTTGTTAGATTGTACTGGGTACCTTGACGCTCATCATCATCATCGGTGAGTAGTCTCGTGTTTGTTAACAGTATACATCAATGACCGATAATCAAATGATTTCTCACATGGTCGACTTCAGATCATTTATTCCCATGTTGTATAAATGTACCACGATGGTCGGTGAAGACCTCAGGTTGTATCAGAATTCATTGGTTCACTTGACAGTTGCTCCTGTTGCTGCTAGTTGGTACCACTTCACCTTATATGTTGCAGTCATTCATGGCAACATTTTATATGCTGGCACCTAATTTTGCAGTGTAGTACCATCTTATTCCACATGTTCATTTGGTACTTTTTGGGATCAGTCTTTGATATTAGTGATCCGCTTCATCCTTCAGCATCATTGACATTCTTATACGTGAAATTCAGACATGTACATGTTCGATCTTGATCAGATGACCTATTATGTATTTTCCAGTCATTTATACTTGTATACTTAGTGGATCCGCTAGTACTTGATATGCGGACATGCGGTACTTTCTCTGAGCATGGGTATGCCCACCTCAGACAATGTTTCTTTCTGATCTCCTTTTGTGGCTTGGAAGGCTGAATTCTAGTGAAGTCCTTCTCAGTTTTCGACAAACTTCCTTTCCATGGACTTGCTTAATACATTTCGGCCATCATGTACCCCTTCTGACCTCATATATTAAGGGGCATCTGTTATAGCTCCAAATCTCACTCTTGAGGTTTGTGATGCTGCACTCATGGCCTAGGGCAACCCCTCCTTCCAGACCTGGTCCAAAATTTAAAAAACAGTGTTTTATTCCCTATACACGACATTTCCTTGAGCTAAACACGTGTATACACGGGTCTGTGTATATCCAACCTGCGTATATGTCTTAAAACATTTAAAAAAAATAAATCTCCTTAATTTTGGGCAGAGATCACGGGTTTCACGTGTTGATTACCTATTAGTGCTTGTGGCCCAATTGTTCCCAATGAATTCCCAACTAAAAAACCACTTTGGGAGAAGTATAAAAAGGCTTCAATGTGAAGGCCAAATGGTTGAGAGAAGAGAGAGAAAGATTATTATGCTGAGATTTCCCTGACCAAGTCTGAAGATTCTAGTGCCTCCTGCACTTCCCCCATTTTACAGGAAACTCTTGTTTCCTTGTGTGCGTTGATGTCTTCATACTACTTGAGATATCATGGAGTAAGTCATGGAAGGAGTTTGTTAAAGGCTTGAGATTGGACGAATCCGGGAGACTGTTCCGCTTGGAGCCTGCGAAAGAACGAATCAAGTGAAATTATTCCTTTCTGTACTTTATTTGTCTACAATAAAAGAAACACATGTCTTTGTTCCTAATATAAGTCTTCTTCATGTTTATGATATTCATGTTATGAGTCATATGCGAATGGTTGTTTAATTGCATAACTAACTACCTTTCAATATAATATGAAGATGGTTTCTTTATGATGTTTAGTCCATATATTGTTGTACTTTCTTGAATTGACTGTTTTGCAGGTCAAAGGAGCAAAAGGAACTCCAAGAAGGGTTTGGACCCTGGAAGGCTGTTACACTGAAATTTGTCACCATGACTATCTGCAGTTAATATGGCTCCATCAATAGTCATATTATCCTCCTTGTCAAGCCTTATAACTCTGCTCTCCATGTCAAACTTCAAAAAAGAGAGAAAGTCATTAAAAATCATGTTTATCTCTGGGTACGCAGGTTCTCTCTACCTTGCCTGCGTGTACGCATCTCAAGCTCATTGTACCTGCGTATTAGTACGCTCTGTAAGTCAAGGGATGGGTGCGTACTCCTGTAAAGGTCAAAAGGCATGAGTTTCATCTTAAAAAAGTTACTTGTGGTCACTTTTAGAGCTTTCTAGAAGAGTGTTTGACGTGTATTGAGCGCCTCCAGATGGTTCATGCATCCCTATGATAGAGGAACTTATCCCATCAAGAGAGGAGCTACCCCATCCAAAAGAGGGAGTATCCCATTGATGTTGGAACTGAATAACTTCCTCTATAACACTATAAATACAGGCCTTGGGCCAGAGGAGGGGAGGTTGAAAGCTGAACATTCCAAAGGGTAGATGCTGCTGGAATTAGGACTTCCATTGTAAGCTTGTGAGGAGAGATTACCATCCTTTCTTGTTTTCATTTGGAAGTGGGTGAGCTTGTCAAAGTAGAGGAAAACTCTTGCTAGACCCTGGGAGGAACTTGCACAACACCAAGGCTCAGGTTTTAATGGTTTCTTTTTTGTTTCCTTAATACAAATAAGTCCATTCTTCTCAATGATTTGTTGTTAATGAATTGTTTCATATACTCCTTCGTCTATATGTTGAATATGCTTTGTTTTATGGAATATTCAGGTGTTATGTAATCGTTTGATTGTTAGTGTATGCAGGTTTCGAAGTGAAGGAGGAGCTCATCTGG
>APFE031329643.1:945-14313 GCA_000404065.3 Pinus taeda
TCTCCACATAAAAGTGCGTGAAATTTTCTCCAAATGAAATAAACTTTTTCTCCACATAAAAGTGCGTGAACTTTTTTTTTTCTACATGAAATAAACTTTTCTCCGCATAAAAGTGCGTGAACTTTTTCTCCACACAAAATAAACTTTTCTCCGCAAAAAGTGCGTGAACTTTTCTCCACATGAAATAAATTTTTCTCCGCATAAAAGTGCGTGAACATTTCTCTACATGAAATAAACTTTTATCTTCATGAAAGTGCGTGAACTTTGCTGCACTATAATTTATCATCTGAGATGAGTGGGTTGCCATCAAGTACAACATATGTATCATAATGCCAACAGGCCCTAGCTAACCAACGGGTTTCCCTTTCAAATAGAAACGTTGCTCAACACTATATCAATTCATCAGCTATCAAACATAAGAAAAACATGATTTATGAACATAAGGCGGAGCTCTCTTTCTTATTAAATCATAAAGGAAAATACATGATGAATTACAGAGTCTAGCCTAGATTTGGGCGATACCAACAAAACAACACTGTTGTAGCGTCGCTCCTCCACTGTCCCCTTTTCTACATGCATCATTCCTCCTTTTATAATCTTTCATAATGATCAAAACAAGTTGTTCCTTTACAAGGAATATGTGGATTGAATCCTAACCAATTCTAATTACATAGTATAATAGTACAATTGTTCCCCTATAAAAAGAATAAATATTTAATACGAATTTTCCAATTCTGGGATTTTTCTAGAATTTTGGAAAATTTGGTAATTTTAACAAACTGCTTCCAGAGCACCCTTCGTATCTCCTCAAACATTATTTATTTTAGAAAACGGCTCGTGATTTACTCAATTTCCTATACTGGAAAAAAAACCCATGTTGCAAATTTCTTTATTTACCTTCATCTGCACAAAAACTGAGGCGGAAGTTGGCAGTCTGGAAACTTATTGACTGTGTTTTCTAGAATTCTAGAAAAAATAGTATTTTTTATAAAGTGCTTCAAATATCTATTCGTAAAGTTTGGAATACTTTGAATCTCAAGAAATCGTTTTGGTTAAGGGTAATTGGTTATATTTTTGAAAAACCCATTTGCTCACATTTCCATAATTCACCTCTGTTTGCATAAAAACCGAGGTCAAACTTGGCCATTTAGAAATTATACGGATTTTGAGCAGACTTATTAATTTGCAATGCTAGTGCAGGAATGTATTCTGCAAGAACCCTATTGGTACTAGTGCAAGAATGTGTGGTGCAGGAACTTAGCCTCTATCAGAATAGGCATATAACCAACTTTGTAAACCTGCAAACACACAAACTATTATTAAATATGCCTTTAATGTTTAAATCTCATTAAAACAAAAGATAGAAAATACTTACTTATTATCTCCGAGAATGCACAAAACTATGACAATGACTATTCAAGCTAAACAAAAGCATGAGTGATTTCGAGTAAAAGGTGATATAAAGCAAGGCAAAACAAAGGTCCAACACATAGCTCAAGTAAAAATTCAATGGAAGAATTTAAACCTAAAAGAGGAAACTTGGGAATTATATGATTCTTTTAAAGAAGCATACCCATCTATATTTTAAATATAGAATGGATTCAAAAGTTTATGAGGAGACACAAGGATGATATCAAATTCAAGTGTGGTTGGGATTTGACTTAAAAAAATTATTTGGAAATAGTTTATCAATGTGATCAAACTCATAAATGTTAAATGTAAATTTTTATTTATGATGTTGTTAATAAAATAAAATATATGGAAACTAATGCACAAGTTACACTTTGCTGAATGAGTTATGGTTTCAAGTTAACGTTGGATATTGATTACCACTCAATATGTCCTAGGAATATAATATAAATAATTAGATTAATTATGATCATGGAGATAATTAATAATTAACTTCCCTAAATCATATAAGGTTATCTTTGAGAGTGGGGAAGTGGAGCTCCTAAACGAGATAATAATTGTATGCCACCTGCTGGGTGAGGTGGAGGTAGGTACCAACTACCAACTAATTAGTAAGGGGTAATCGAATTTTGGTTATCCTACTGAAGAGATTCACATAGAGCTAATTTGGTGAGAGGCAATGAAGGACAAAAGTGAGAAAAAATTTGTAACTTGCAAACTTAGTGCTTTGGGGGATACTATTGAGGAAAAAGTATCAAAGGTTGGGTGGAGTCGGTGAGCTTCTTAACAGTTCTAGATTTATAATATCAAGTCGGTACCCTGTACCCATAATATATATATATATATATATATATATAATTATATATATATATATATATTATATATATATATATATATTATATATATATATATATATATAACCTGTAATAAACAATGGATGTATATAAGGGAACGTTTCTAGAAGAATATCCTTTAAGATATTAGGAAAATTACCAGAATTCTATTTGTATATTTAGAAGCTAGTTTTAGTGGAAATGAATGAAAAACATGTGCTGTAAAATAGGTATAAATAAACCTAAACAAACATAATTTAAATAGAGAAAACATGAGTGCTCATAACCAAGGTATAAGAAAATAAAAGAGTATAAATATATGTAGGAAACTAGCATAGTTATAAACCGAAATACATTAACACTAGTATTGTATAAGTAAAAACAAAAATTTCTTTAATAACGAAATTGGTCGAGATTGACTTCAATAATTTACAAATGACAATAGTCCTGGGTAGAAAAATATCCTTAATTACAATACATCCTTAGGCATAGAAGTATGTAGTTCATAACCTTCCAAAAAGGAAGTGTAAACTAATAACTTCAACTTTTAAATTGAAAAGAGACAACTAATGCATGGTTATTTGTCTTGAACTGAGGAGTCACATTCAAGAATATGAAATCCAAGGGTACAAGAACATCCAACCTAGTAAAGGTAGTGAGATATCCTATAAGTTGCAAAGAATACTCTAGTTTGAAGAAATTGAAAACAACCAACAATAATAGTAATACCTACAAGTTACGAGAGGAAAGAAAATGTTAATTAGACAGGGGTAATGAATTAGAATAATTTAAGGGCGAAAATAGAACTAGGAGAATATTAACATGGAAAGACTTCTTTGAATCTTGCACCTAAATAGAACCCTATAAAATATAAATATAATTATTTTAGTAAATGAAATTTAACTAGTTCTAGTAAAAAACCCAAAAAATGAATTGAAGAGAAAAGCCTGAAAATGTTGATTAAAATCTGGTTAGGGTTTATAACCCAATAATAATATTTAAACTGAAGCTGGAAGGAAGATAACCAAATACGATATATTTAAGCATATATGCTGATTAAATCCTAACTATTCTATTATCGAATTTGATAAACATACAAGATTAAAATTAGAAAGATTTAACATTTATTTTGAAACAAGAAAACGAGTAGTCGAGACCTTTGTATGGTCTAAAGAAGCTATAGGAGAATAATTTATAGCTCATTCCTTGAAAACAGTTGGGTTCAAAAGAAACCCTCGCTATGAGGAAAAACCTATACGAAAGAAAAATAGGATAATACAAATATTGTTAGATCTTAGACTTTTGTGATCCATATTGATAATAGTTTGTCTTTCGCATTAATCACATTATAGAGATTTGGTTGACGTTTCGAACCAACTAATGTGGTTCATCCTTAGGACAAAAAAAACCATTTGTCGTGAGGATGAACCACATTAGTTGGTTTGAAACATCGACCAAATATATATAATGTGATTAATCTGAAAGACAAACTATTATCAATACAAATATTATTGAAATGGGCCAGAAGAATTGAAATGAAAACTTCTTGGAATTTAAGAGAAGCTGAGAATGGTGGTGACCAAATAAAATTGGAATACACCTACAACAAAATCACTAGGGTTAAAACCATAATCATACAAATTTTTAAATCACTAACAACAATAGAATTCATCAAATGATGGTTGTAAAAATTACATTTGAAGAGAAATAGTTACATGATACAAAAAATAAAAAAAATCTCAAAAATCAATTCCAAGTTGATGAATTAAGTTGGAAAATGGAATTACAAACCCTTGAGTGTACCTACAAACAAAAAAATAAAAAGAATGAACACCTATTAAAGTAGAGGGTGTCAAAGAATATAATTAAATAAAGTAGTAAAAACTCTCTATGAAAGGTAAAACACAATTACCTTAACAAAACTCCACGAGAGATGGGATTTATAGTTTCCCTATGGAAGGATAACAAACAAAGACTTGTAAAGCCTAGACGCTCAATAATAATTACATACACAATAACATCAAATATTTGGCATTAGTTAGTTTGCAGAGCCTCAGAGTTGTAATGTACCTCATTTAAACACACACATACACATATATTTTAGAATATTTATTGTAAGTTATATATATGTATAACCTTATATTTGTAATCATTTCCTTTAATGAAATCTCTTCTATTAATATTCATTTTTCTAAATCATTCTTACAAACCTTCCTATTATTGTGTTACTTTCTTCAAATTCCTTTCCTTTAGAATACAAAATTCCTTTATAAAATCAAATTCTCCCATCTCTCTTCTCCAATGAGAATTCTATACTACTAGGGAATACTAATGTTTTTATATAGACATAATCTTCCTCCTTAATAGGTTTTTCCTGTGTTTAATTTCTTACCTTTCAAGTCATGTATCCCTTGTCTATTAGATCCTTACCAATGTAAAAAACTTTTTTTTTCAAAATTAATTCAATCCATTAACAAAATGTATAGCTTCTTATCCTTCAATATATTTGATTTATATATTTTACTTCATGATACTTTTGTATTTATATCATAAATAATAATATATGTTCAATGTTAACATTTTCAATCCCAATTACAAAAATATTGTTTTCACTTCCCATGGTGTCTCAATACAAACACACATGTTGTGCATATCTATAATTATATACATTCCTTTTTTTTTTGTAAAACATAGGATTGAACCTTTATAAATTTGTGCAATTCAAGTTTGTTATTTAAATTTGGTATTATGTATATATTGTCATCCTAGTTCCTTAGGATTGATTTATTGTGCTTCACATAACATTGTATATGTAATAACTCTAGAGTTTTAGACGTGTATATGTGTTAATTTTTGTGGTTACATGGAAGGTCCTTTCAACCCACCACATCGATGATTGTAATACAATTTTTCTAAATCAATAATTGTGGTAAATCTTAAGGTTTCAAAGTAATAAAAAGTTTGTTCTAACAATGTTGTTGGTTCATTTGTTTTCCTTGTGGCGTTATGAGAGTTAGTTGTTATGCAAACTTTGTTTCCACTATGATTATTCTGATATGGAAGAGTTTAATGAATATTTATATCAATTTCAGAGTTATTGAGTTCCTTGGACTATTGGTAGATCACTATGTTCGAGATTCTTCAAATCTGTATCACATGTAAACTTTTATCTTTTTGTTTTGTGAAATTCTCTTTGCATTCAAATTTTGTCTTCAATGGAAATTATTTAACATTTATATTTTTAAAACTAATTTTGGTCAGTTGTTTCTCCTCAGGGTTCTCACTGCAAATTTTTCAGTGTTCCTCTAATGATAGTTCGTTCCGATATATTTGGTCGTCGACCTTAGGGATTCCACCAAGGTTTAAATCCTATTAAATTTGGTAGCTCTTCCTTTTGTATGCTGATAACTTTCAGGTAAACCCTTTACCTTGAACTTAAAGTGAATGTTGATTTCTTGTATGAACTCACTATTCTAGGTTTTTAATTTCTAAATAATGGTGGTTCAGAACCAACTTATAGGTGTTTCTTTTAGAGGCATGATTATTTTTGTTGGGAGAAAGAGATTTTCTAAGGTTTGAAACCTTTACCTTTTTTGTTTCTTTTATTCATTCCACGACTTTATATTTGAGTGACTATATAACGTTGTATTTTCGTTAAGAAAGGGACTTATAACCCTCTGGTATAGTTTTTTACTGTTATTATTAAAAAAAATTCTTTGTGACCCATCTATGGTTTAGTCTTATTTTCAGACATGGAAAAAAAAGCCTGATCTATTGTATTTCTGATTTATTTCAGGGCTTGGGTTTTCTGAAACCCTAATTAACAATTAACGATAGAATGTTTCAGTTGTGTTCTATATATCAAGGTATAGTTGTATAAAGGTAATCATCTATCATTTTTTTTAGACTGCATAAAAATTTTGATTTAGATATAGTCAGTCAAGGATTATATCCTCTTGACCCTAATGTTTGCATAGTGAAAAATATCATTTGTAACACACTTGTCTTGTTTTGTTTCTTATATAACATTATTTAACTTGAAATTTCCTTCTCCATAGTTAACAAAGTTTGAACCATTATTTCTCTGAATTTAATTACTGGTTATTATAAAATTTATCTCAATAACTACCAAAATTGCAATATTATATACTTCTTAATATTTGGGTTCAAATCTGTTTTTACATTCAACCTTACTCTTTTCATTAGAGAAATATTCTTCTTTTTGTATACAAGACCTAAGTTTATTTAGATTTTTTATAGGTGAAAGGAACAAAATGGAAATTATAACCATTTCGAGGTTATTTCTACCAACCCTTTTCCCATTTATTTTATTATTACTAAATTTTCCTTCACATTCTCAGTGAATTTTTTTTATTAATATTCATTAATATTGTCTATGCTTACTCTAGGTAATGATTTCGCATTCGGACAAAGTATTTTTTCCTTTAATTTTTATAACTTTGGTGTGACTTTATCTTGACTCATTCAACTTTTATACTAGGTCAGAAGTCTCCAACTCTTGGTTTCTCATTCTTCTTGGGAGTGACTATTGTGCTAGAAGTTAATTTCCTATATTATTTGACTCTGAAAATGTTTAATGATTGATACTTTATTATGTTTCCTTCTAAATCATAATTTCTTCCTAAAATTGGAAGTAATTTTCTAAGGCTTCAAGCCATTGTTGTAATAATAGTTTATATGGAAAACATATTTTCCATATATGTTGTGTATTGTTAGTCAGTTACTCAATTGTTCATACAATATTTTCCTAACAGTTATCTCCAACCCTCAACATATTATTTTTGTTTAGACTATGAGACTTTGACTCTATACTTATCTAAAGTAATTTAAATACATTTATAAATTCCATATTATCTTTAATTATTCTAGAGTTATTTTTGTTTTGAAGAGTCTTTTATATATTAAATTCTTGATTTAATCATATATATAAATATTTTTGTTATCTCTTTCCAAAGTGTACACATATATGTTCTTATATTGGTACTCATTCCAATGCAAGTAAATTGAAATAACCTGTCTATACATGTGAGTATACTTAGTATCTTTGAACCTAAAGTTTATCATTAACCCTTTTTGTAGATAATCATAGTTACAATTATTCACATTCTCTCTACATGTAATTGGTGTTTATACAACCTATTTTAGTTGTAAAAACAAGAATTACTCTTTTCTTCTACCTATTATAAATATGTAAATAAAAAAGATAATATATTTTCTATCACATCTACAACATTGTCAGATATTCATTGTTTAGTTCTTCTTTATATAATTACAATAAAAAGAACAAAAATTAAAATAGTTATTCCATTCACATTAAATTTACACACACATAGTTAAAAGTCTACGGTACCTACTTGTATAATATATCTAGAATATTAGTAGTTGAGTATTTGGCTCCTCGCAACCTTGACACTGTAATCTATCCGGTATCCTCCTGAGAATAATAGGTTTGCAATTTTATTCTTGTGTCTTCACACTTGCTTATCTTTAGTCTCTCTTCTTTTTTCCAAAATGAGGAAAAATAAAGCAAACAAAAATACTTTTATCCATTACCTATCTACCACTCTTTGGTGGTTGTTAACTTCCTCCACCTCATCCACAGGTGGTAGTAGTTACTAGCTCATTAATGAGCATCTATTTCCCACTCCTAAAGACAACATCAAGTATTTTAGGAAACAATTAATTGTCCAATTTCCATAATTACCCAATAAATATAATCACCCATATTAGATACCTAGGACTTTTTGATAGGTAATTAATTTCACCAATAATTTTCCAGCTTCATCTCTTCCAGCCACATGTACTCAAAAACTAATTTTCCATATTTATTTATCTATAAAAACAAAATAACAAAATTATAGATTTATAATCATTCATTATAAGTAATAAATTATTAATATTTAAATTATTCAAATATCTTTCAAACTTAAACATTTAAAAAATAAACACACATATACACAATTAATTAAAATAAAAACATCAAGCCAAGGGATATCACATTCTCCCCCGCTTGAACTTGACGTTGTTCCGGTGTCTCATCACAATGTTTTTGATGTAATTACAAGCTTGTTAAATAAATGAAGGATATTCCTCTTTAAAAACATCCTCCATCTCCCAAGTTGTCTCTTCTAGACTCAAATGCTTCCACTGAATTTTCAACTTTGTTATATCTCTATTCCAGAGTGTGACTACTCTCCTATCTAGAATACATAATGGTTTTGCTAGGAACTCTCCCTCTGGTTCCACCTATAAAACATCCCAATCAATTATTTGAGTTGGATCATGCTCATAGTTTTTAATAAAGACACATCAAAAACATTGTGGAATTTTATATTTGCTGGAAAGGAAAATTGGTAAGCAATTGGTCCAATTCTGGCTAGAACTTCAAAAGTTCCACAGTATCTAAGTGATAATTTAGAGCAATTTCCAAGTCCAAGTGTTATTTTCTTTGGTTTCACTTTTAAATACACATGTTCTCCAACATTAAACTCCTCTGGAAGTCTTTTCAAATCTACATAATTATTTTGTTAGTCTTGTGTTGTTTTTTAGTTTTTTCTAACCTATTTAACCACTTCTACTATTTCCTCTAACATATCTGGTCCTAATATTAATCAATCTTCAGGATGGTCCCAACTTAGAGGTACTTTGCATTTTTTTTCATATAGTACTTCAAAGGGACTCATCTTTAAAAATATCTGGTACCCATTATTACAAGCAAACTGAACTAAGTGAAGGTAGTCCTCCCACTTAGTTGGGTTGTCCATAACATACATTATTAACATGTATTTTAAAATCTGATTAGTTCTTTCTGTTTTCCCATCAGTTTGAGGGTGATAAGTCGTACTGAAATTCAACTTTACCCCCATTCCTTCAAATAATCCCTTCCAGAATTTTGAAGTGAATTTGGCATCACAATCTAAAATTGCATTTTTGGGCACACTATGCAACCTAAATATTTCCTTCATAAAATTTTTTATTATGTTAATACATTTAAAAATAGACTTAATAGGGATAAAGTGTGCAACTCTACTAAGCTTATCTACCACTACCATTATCGAATTATTATGTTTCTTAGTCCTTGGAAATTTGGTAATGAAATCCATGGATATGGTTTCCCATTTCTATTCTAGAATTGGAAAAGGTTGCAACCATTACACTAGATGTTGATGAGAAGCCTTCACTTGTTGTCATTCTAAACACCTAGCCACATATTCTGCTATCTCAGATTTCATATTAAGCCAATAATAATCGTTCCTTAGTATCATTATCAATCTTTGATACCTAGGATTACCAATTGTTGGTTTCTTATGTAACTCATCTAACACAAATGTCTTCAATTATATTTCATTAAGAAAGTAAATGATGCCTTTAAATAGCAACAAATATGCATTATTTACTAAAAAATCAATTTCATTTTCACCTAATTCTTCATTTTTCTAAAATTTCTTTTTGATCTGCAAGTATCCTTCATCAAATTTTGTTGTTGTTTTCATCCTTTTGATCAAATATATTTGGAAATTCATTGCTGAAAATGTGAAGACGTGATGTAATTTTCTACTTAAGGCATCAATAAATTTACTTTCATTGCCTTTAATATGTACAATTTCAAAATCGTACTCACTAAGAAATGCTAACCATCTAGCTTGCCCAAAATTTAGGTTTGGCTTGTCAAAAATATATTTAAGGCTACATTGCATGTTTTTATTTGAAATTACCTCCCAATGAGGTAATGTCTCCACATTTTTAAAGAATGTATTATGGCTACCAATTCCAAATCATGCATATCATAATTCTTTTCATGGTCCTTTAGCTTTCTAGACTCATAATTGATCACATGACCCTCTTCCATTAAAACACCCCCCAATCCTTCTTTACAAGCATTTGTGCACACAACACACTCTTTATTGGGGTCATCTAGTTTTAGGATGGGAGTAATGGTTAATAATTATTTTAGCTTCTCAAAACTATCTTGACACTTTTTACTCAATTCAAATTTTGTCGCCTTCTTTTGCAAAGAGGTAATATGATAGGCCCATTTAGAAAATCCCTTTATAAACCTTATATAGTAATATGTTATCCCCATAAATGACCTGACATCTACATATTTAGGCACTATTCACTCAATAAGAGCTTAACCTTTTATGGATCCACAACAATCCCTTCTTTAGACATTACATAACCCAAATATTGAATTTGTTCTTGACTTAATAAGAACTTGGTAAACTTAGCATAAAACTAATTATCTCTAAGAGTTTAAAGAACAATATGAAAATGTTGATCATACTCTTCCTTACTCTTAGAGGAAACTAGAATATCATCTATAAATACTATGGCAATTTTTTTAAGAAAAGGGCTCAACACACTATTCATTAAGAACATGAAATTTGTTGGTGCATTAGTGAGTACAAATGACAACAATACAAATTCATAGTGTCCATATCTTATTCTAAATAGTTCCAGGAATAAGATCAATAATGAAATATATATCCCTCCTTAGAGGAAGTACGAGTATCTCCTTTGAAAATACTTCCTTATATTGTTGTAAAACATGGTTGTCTTCACAGGATGGTTTTTGTTTGTGTTCAGCTAAGTCCTCAACCTGAACAAAAAACATTTGATAGCATTTGCAAGCACATTTCTTCATTTTTAAGGAAGAAATCTTCCTCACTGAAATAACTATTTTCACCCCCTTAACCATGTAGTCCTCTCCATAATCATTAATGCAGGTGGAAGATTTCTCTATGTAGTTCAAAATCACTTTATGATATTTTAACCAATCCATCCCAATTAATATGTCATATGACCCTAGAGGTAAAACATTTAGAATCACTTGAGTGTTCATTTCATTCAAATTCAGTAAACAATTTTTGTTGATTTCAATTACTTTCCTTTTGTTCTAGTAGAATATTTTTTCCCCGTGAAAAATTAGGGAAGGTCCACCTGAAGGGGCCACACCCTCCAACCAAACTAATGTGAGCCTAACCTTGAGGTCATCAAGAGAATTGAACCTCTGACCTCCCAATGGAAAAATGCTTTAGCAATGGGACCTCGACCAATTGAGCTAACCGTCAAGGATTGTTCCATTAGCTAGTTGTACTAAACAAGGTTTATTTTGTTTTTCCTTCCTAAGTTCACACTTTTCAACTATAGCAAGGGAAATGTAACTTAAGGTAGATCTAGGGTTTATTAATACATAAAAATTTTGATCAAATAGTTTACCTTGGACTTCTACCATTGTAGACTAGTGGTTTGCATCTCTTCCATCTAATGTTGCACTGATTCTCGAAATATTGTAGGTGATGTCATTAATTGTTGAAGCTTCCTACAGGTTATTCACCATACCCCTTTTTTTGCTGGATTTTGTGGAAAGTACATCCACAAGTGATTTCCACTACAACCCCAACATTTAATTGGTGGCTTGGTTACTTTTGCAACATTTTTGTCTCTATTCCAATTCCTTGTCCACTTTTCTGTCCAAAATTCCTTGGCTAATTCACACTTCTACTATAATTCCCTCCTTGGTTAATGTTGGAAGTATTTGGAAAAGTTGGTTTCTTGAACCCCTTTTTCTTAGTATTGAACTTCTCATGCTCTTTGGCCATAAAAATTTTTGAGTTGTCACCTTTCTTCTAATTTTTAGCAAAACAAAGTTTTTCCTTTCTTATGGTTTTGCCCAATTTTCCTAGGTTATTGAACTCATTTATTTCTCTGTATGAGAAAGGTAAACAACTAAAAAGTATTGTATTTTAGTATTTTCCTCCATGTACGACACATACCTCAACAAGCTCATAAATTCATTAACAAATTCATCCATAGTAGATTGTCCCAATCTTAACTCACAAATTCTCTATCTTTTTTAGTTGGTATGCTTTAATTGTGCCTTCAGATTACATGGATAATTATAGACCTCAAAATATTTAGACATATTGAAAATTCATGCTTCTGCTCCGACAGATTCACCATCAAAATTAGGAGGCCTAATCTTTTAAACTCCCCTTGCAACTGAGATGTAGTCCTCTTCTTCCTAGATGTGGAAGTATTACCTTCAAGCTTCTATTCTTCTTCCTTATCAAACACTTGAGATTCACTTCCACTAGAAGTTATTGTTGGAAATAATACTGAGAGAGGGGGGGGGGGGGGAATCAGTATTACCAGATCAGATAAAACTTTTCAATTTCATACTCAGATTCATATACGCTACTTCAATTAAGTGAACCAGCGTATACACATGACTGTGTCTAACGAAACCAACGTATACTCAGAGATCTTATAATTCAGTTAGCTTAATCTTTAGTGAATGCATCAGAACATTATTAAGCATATTAACAGTAAACAGGTGCAGTATAACAGAACAGGACATCACACAAGAGCCACACACATCAACACCATGATATAAGGTGGAAACCCAATGTGGGTGAAAACCACCTGCTGCAATTCGTTTCTTTCTTCTTTAATGAGAAACTTCTTTTACAATATACTGGTGCAGTCCTTAACCAGTATGCAGGCTACAACCTGCAAAGGGCTACAACCCTCTCTCGTTTTCCAACTACTTCTGGAAGGGAGCTGCAACCCCCTCAGCTCTTGTACTAGCTGATCCATTTACTAGTACGTAGGTGCTGACCCTACAATCTTCAGGGACCACGTTTCATCAATTTTCAGACTGGATCCAAGAGTACAAAAAAAACATTACTACAATACAATCATCAACTTAAACTTGCATCATAATTCATTAAACAACCCAATACTGAATCACTGAAACCCTGTCATTAAGAACACAGAACCCAAACCAGAGACCAGAACTCTGTAACAACCACCAAAATCAGCAGCAACCTGAGATATCAAACTTTATCATGCATACGCTACTGCACTTTACCGAAACCGCGTGTATACGCACTTTCTCCAAAGGAAACCCGCGTACAGATCTAGAAATGATTACTTATGCCTCCGTTGTCAGATTCGACCCTTGCCAAACTTCCCGAACAGACAACCAGCAATACCAGATCCTATCAGACACCCAATACTCACTCTTCTTCACACCTCTTGGCCTAATGATCTTCTCCTTATATAGCCTTAGGCCTTGCTCAATACCATGGTCCAAAACCAT
>APFE031329650.1:0-12621 GCA_000404065.3 Pinus taeda
AAAGCAATTGAAAAGTGGATTTACAGAAACATGCACGCATTCGCATCTTAAGAGAACACGATACCTAAACTATCCAAGGAGTAGTGGTTGCAAATATATTTAAACAGAGATGGAATCAACACGTTTTTTTGTTTCACCCTTGACGAGCTACACGAGTGGTTGTCTAAATTGACCTATAGTGAAGGACCATGGAGGCTTGATGGACCTATAGTGTGGACACCTCAACTGGTGCGGCATCTGAAGGCATTAGGAAGTAATATCGCATAGGTTGTGGATCATTGGATTGATCACACACTTAGAAGTTTTGTGACTTATTTCGCGATCGATAGAAATATCAGTTATAGCGAAGTGAAACGAAGGCTCTTTAAGGGATTGTGAAGTAAGTATTTGAAATCATTAAATACTTGGATTAAAATGTTGTTATGTGAAAAGAGGGTTATGCAGTTACCTTGATGTTTGGGGCTACACGAAGTGGGATATTATTTAGAAGAAATGAATGATCAAGCTCAGAGTATAGTCTGCTCATTGAACCCCCTTCCAGTGACAATGAAGGGACATGTTGACTACATTGTGGAATGCACTTCATTTAATTACGCAAAGTATCCCGAGGATACCTCATCCATCCACTCCACCTCCACCTCCACCTCATACAACTACACCTTCACCCGCTCCAACTCCACTTCCACCATTCAACATGGCGAATGCGACGAAGGTGCAGATTTTCAGAGGAGTAGGGAGCGAAGATCCAGGAAAATTTTGGTTTGTCGCAGGATCTGTATGGATGACACAAAAAATTATGGATGATAACATCAAGAAATTGCAGTTGGTCATAGCCTTACAGGATCGAGCATTGACATGGTACATCAAGTAATGCACTGATAACCCCACTATGGTGTTGGGAGAAACCCAACAAGCTTTGAATAAGGAGTTTAGAAATCCTAACTCAGCGGCACAGTCATGACTAAGTTTAAAGAAATTTGAAAAACGGTAGATGAGACACCTTGGGATTTTGATCAAAGGTTGAAATGCCTAATCAGGAAGGCCAATATGGTGATTACAGATTCCTAGTATCATGACTGGTATATAGCATTGCTCTTGCCACACTTAAGGGTGCCTCTATCACAACAAAAGATAGCAACGCAAGTGGAAGCTTTGGAAATTGCAATGAGGTTGGATGCCTCGCCCATACAAGATATGAAACTTGGAGTGCAACAGATTCACTAATAGCTAGAAAGCCTCCACTTAGAGTGCAGAGACTGAAGAAAGGAAAGGAAGCCCATCTGGAGGTGCACACTGAGGTCTAGTGTTTGAAGCGCAAGAGTCATGGCCACGATAAGGACCATTGACCAATTTTATAAGAACTATATCATAAGGGGAGGGCATGTACCCCTGAAACCAAAGAATAATTTTGGGTCAAGCATGGGAGCTATGTTGTTGTGCACTATCTATCAAGTTATAGGACCACATGCAACTGACAATTTCCATTTACTCTAGAAGTTTGTACAGACCCCTTAGCAATTGTTTTGCAATTTTTGTAAATCTGTGGGACATGATGAACACCATTGTAGGAGTTACAAGATGATGATGGACATAACCCCTACCTACTGAATGTAGATAGAGAACTGACCTCAAGATCAAGGCATATGTGCAGCGCATGGAGGATTCCAAGATAGAGGCCAAGGAAGAGGGGGTGGACCTGGTCAAGGGCATTGGTAGGTAGTTTTATATATGTGGTGAAGCAAGGAACATTGTGCGAGATTATAGAAACCCCATGCATATGTAGTGTCATTATTGTTGCCAGTTTGACCATGTGATAGAGGAATTCTTGCTCCTTATGACGAAGATGCAAGAAATGAAGGCACAACCCCAGAAACATATGCACACCATTCAAATGATGAGGGAAGAGCCCCGCGAAGAATATCAGAGCATAAATATAGTGACAAGAAGTGGTATGACGACTAGTGCAAACAAAGGTAAGAGCCCTGAGGATGATGAGTGGATCCACAAGGCTACCGAGAAGGAAATATAATTTGATTTTAATCACGGTAAAGAGGCCTTCATGGAAGTAAAGAAGAACTTCGATGAGACCTCCACCTCAAGAAGCCAGGAGAAAATGCCAGAAACTAGTGCGACACAAGAAGTAGATCCTTCGCTACTAGCTACTTTTCTGAAGACCTGTATGAAGTTACTACCCAATAAGAAGGCAGTAAAATGGTTGCAAGAGTTAACAGATAAATGCGAAAATAAATAAAACACTCCCGCTAAATAGTGCATTATAAGGAAAATTGGTAAGCATACAAAGTGCATGGGGCGCAAGATGAGGCTGACCACACAAAATAAGAGAATATGAAATGCACCAGGTAATCCTAGATCTGGGATCTGATGAAAACATCCTACCTAATCAAACATAGGAAAGGATGGGGATACCTACATTTTAGTGGTCCCCTATTCAGCTGTGTATGGAAAATCAACAGAAGATTATTCCGATGGGGCACTTATATGGTGTAACGGTGGACATTGAGGGCGCAAGTGCATTGGCTGACTTTGAGGTCAATGAAATAGTGGATGATAGTAACCCAACTACTAGGAACTGTCTAGTATCTTTATATGGATGCAATAATCAAGTTGAAGAAGTGGAATATGGCGTTTGAAAGGAAGTTGCTCAAGGTTGTAGTACCACTAGACCCTCCCGAAGGAGCACGCTAAACTGAACCTGTTCTCGACTTTGTGGAAAGTGATGATGATTTGGATTAGATATATAAGATCACAACGCGAAATGAATATTGGATCAATCCTAGGGCCAATGGAAGAATTTCATTGGACAGGGATAGCTCCTGCACCTTGGATTTAGATGAAGAGCTTGAACACTCATAGAATTGGTTCCATGAAGTATCTATGCTCCGTTGTAATATGATGACCAAATCATTATGCTGTGCCTTTACTGAGGTAAGGAAGCTTACACTTATGATGGTTTTACTGATGTGGATCTATTTTTAGGTGAATTTGAAAGGGAAGTACCAGAATAACATCGCTTCCAAGCATTGGAGTTGGCGCTATGCACTGCGCCTGCCGATTGGTGGTGTATGCACAAGGAGGGCTTCGCTGGATGGAAGGAATACATAAGGATGAAGAAATTAAGGTTTTGATATGCTAATACTTAGATGATAGAAAAATACAGTGGGAAGGACGATCCATGCCATCATTTGGCATGATGGACTAAAGCCTGGGGAACATAACCACAACTATAATGGGTGCACATTTTCTGTCCTACCTTAGATACAATTCCAATGAACTGGTATTTAGAGATGGAGCTTTACCATGGGACAACTAAATGGGACATCCTAAGGGAGAGTTTCTTATTAAGTTTCAGCTTTTAGGATGGGTTTGAGTGCATTGATGAAGCACTCCAAGAGATAAAAGAAGCTATATTTTAGAACACCTAAGGAATTAGTAGAATGGGCTCAGTTGGATTGGAGTACACAGCTGTGCCATGTGCTGGAGTGTTACCATGTGACTGCTTAAGAGGAAGAAGCATACCCCGAAATATTAACATTCCAAAGATAGAAGGACAATGCAAAGTCGAACGATCGAAAGCTGCAAACCCAAATATATCAAAACCTTTGAAAATTAGGCAAGTAAATATTGGATCTAAAGCAGAACCTAAGTTCATGAATATAAAAGACTATTGGGATGAAGATACGGTTGATAATGTGGCAAAACTGTTGCATGAGTACCAAGATCGATTCCCAACAAAGTTCTAAAATTTGAAGGGGATCATTGGAGATTTAGGTGTTATGAAGATTACGTTGGAACCAGATGTGAAGCCCATTATGCAAAGACCTTATCGGCTAAATCCAAAATGTAAAGAAAATGTGTGCCAAGAACTGGATACAATGTTGGATGCCGATATTATTGAACCAATAGAGGAATATGATTGGTTAAGCTTGATCGTGATTCAAGAGAGGAAATAGAAAGGCGAAATCTGAATATGCATAGATCTAAGAAAGTTGAATGATGCATGTGTGCATGATCCATTTCCAACACCATTTACAGATGAAGTACTAGATAATGTTGGCAGACATGAGGCTTATTCGTTTACTGGTGGCATTTTGGGATATCATCAAATAAAGATCATGCTGGAAGATCGTAGCAAAACAAACTTCGCGACGAAGTGGGGTTGTTTTCAATTACTATAATTCCATTCAGATTGTAGAACATGCCTATAATTTTTTCCCGAGTAATAATCGCAGCGTTCAAGGAATTTATTCACAAATTTTTGGAAGTATATTTTGATGATTGAACTGTGTTTTGGTTGGTGAACCGCCATGTTGCGAGCCTCCCCCTTATGCTGGATACATGTCAAAGGTATCATATCGCGCTAAACTTGAAGAAATGCATATTCTGTGTGCACTTCAGAATTTTGCTCAGCCATGTTGTATGTAAGAAGGGATTGATGGTGGACCTTGTGAAGATTGTTGTGACTGTCAATTTAGAAGCTCCTAGGAATGTAAAATAGTTGCGCATGAGATTGGGGCACAATGGGTATTATAGAATGTTTATCAAGTCATATGAAGATAATTTCGCTAATGGAAAAATTATTGAAGAAAGATGTAATATTTTGCTGGGATGAAAATTGTCAGCACAATCTAGATGTCTTGAAGGAAAACGTGGTAACTCCGCCTATCTTGGTGTTTCAAGACTGGAAGAAAGAATTTCATGTGCATGTAGATGCCTCTTGCATTGCACTAGGTGTGGTACTGACATAGGCAGGTGAAGGAGAAATTGATCATCTAATAGCCTTCACGAGCAGAAAGTTACCAAATGTTGAGAAGAATTATTCCACTACAGAGTGCGAAGGGCTGCCGATGGTCTACGTGCTGTAACAATTTAGGCATTATTTGTTAGGTGGACACTTTAAAATGTATACATATCACTCCACGCTAAAGTACTTGGTAAATAAGCCTATGTTGAGGGGGATGATCTACTGATGGTTATTGTTATTTCAAGAATATGACTTTGAAGTGATTGTGAAGCCTAGAAGACTGAATGCAGGACTAGACCATCCGTCAAGGATTGAAATGGGCGAACAAGAAGATAGCTTGGAGGAAGGAATGTCGGATACGCAACTCTTTGCTGTGCACATTATAGATGACTAATTTGCTGATATCATTCAGTTTTTAACCATGGGTACAGCTCCAGAAGGATATTCTACTTAGTAAAAGAAAGAATTAGTAGTCTGCTCTGTAGATGTTTCACTGATTGTGGGTCACTCGTATAAGATGGGAACATATGAAATACTACGAAGGTATGTTCCTAAGTTTGAAAGAACTATTATCCTTGTTGAAGCACATGGAGGAGTGGTAGGACGACACTACGCAGGAAAAGAAACTACGAAGAAAATTTTGTGTGCTGGGTTATCATGGCCAACATTACATAAGGATTCTAAGGCATACCACAAGCCATGCGATGCTTGCGAAAGGATGAGAAAGTCTTCGCAAAGTGATGAATTGCCTTTAAATCCTTAGGTTTTGTTGCAGGTATTTGATAAGTGGGACATTGATTTCATAGGTCCAATACAACCACCAGGAAAGAAGACGAGCACATGGTATATCATTACTGCAGCAGAATATTTAACTAGATGGGTGGAAGCACACCCATTGAAGCATTGTAAAACTACCACCACTGCAAAATTTTTGTTTGAAAATGTCCTAACACAGCTTGGATGCCCTAATATGTTGATGAGTGATAGGGGTACACATTTCTTAAATGAAACAATGAGCGTGATGCTTGAAGAACTCTAGGTGTATCATCAAAATAGCCTGCCCTATCACCCACACGCAAATGGAATGGTGGAAGCATTTAACAAAATCTTGGAGAAAACATTGACAATGCTCTGTAATGATATGGATATGCACATACCAACAGTACTATAGGCATATAGGACGACCTGTAAGACGTTGACAGGCCAAACACCATTTAGGTTGGTCTATGTGATTGAGGTAGTGATGCCTATGGAGTATATTGTGCCAAGTTTACATATTGCAACTTTGACAGAGATGGTGGATCGTGAGACCTTGGAGGAACAACTCACACAATAGATGAAGTTAGAAGAGGATCAATTTCTTTCAGAATTTCACCAGAAAGTGAAAAAGGAACACAAAAAAGCATGGCATGATATGCATATCAAGTTGCACACTTTTAAGATAGATGATTTAGTACTGCTATATGATAGCATGTTCACAAAATTTCCAAGGAAATTTGAAATGCACTAGTTGGGGCCATATGTCGCTAAGGATATCACGGATGGTCGCGCAGTTTAGCTTTGCAAAGCTGAATGGGGAACCATTCCCTCAAAAAGTGAATGGAATTAGGCAAAAGGTGTATACAAGGGATCTTTCCCTTATGAAATGACTACATGTTAGCCAGTCAGTTGTAAGGAATTGCAGGACTATAAACTACACTACCCGAAAAGAAGAAAATCATAGTAGGTAGACTACGTGATGGAAGATAGGAGTACGATAGGTGAATCTATGCTGGATGAGCTGCGCCATGGAGGATGGTACCACATAGATGGGTCCAAAAGTAGCCATTGGAGTTATTGTTCACAATTTGATGGAAAAAATTATGTTAGCAGGAGTGGGTAGGCGCCATTTATCAAGAAAATCTTTGAATATCTACCGCCAAAGACACATTTATGATCTGAAATTAGAGGGAATGGTCAGATTTGAATTCAAAACCTTCTATAAATTGGACAGGTTTGTCCGTCGAAGAACACTTTGCATTCTGAGGATTATCTATGAGCCTTGTTGTTTTAAGTATATGAGTCTACATTTTTGGGAGGACTTATTTTCCAGCCCAATATTTTCAACCTTACCTGAGTGTTGGGATGGGGTCCCCTGGATCAATTTTGGGGCAAAAGCTCAAGTTTTGATGTAAAAAGATGTAAAATCTCCGCAAATTGTGGTCGTAGAGCACGTAGCTAGTAAGAAGTCAAAAAGGGTTTTTACCCTTCTTTACGTAAATTGAGTCAGCTTTGAAGATCTACCTAGGGTCTGTGGACCATGGAATTGTGTAAATAGGTGTGTCTTAGGGATGTATAAGAAAAGTAAGAAGTTGTCTATGGGTACAAGCGAAGATGTCTAGAGTTGAAGTAGAAGTCTTAGAGGAGGGAAAGGCTCTAGAGCCGAGTGTGCAAAGGCCTAGAGTAGAGTTCGTAGACCCCTCCAGTTGAATGCGCAGGGAGGTTTTGAGTCCATAAACTTAACTAAATATCAATAAAGAAGATTGTTGTGGAAATACTTGTGTTTTATCTATTATTTTCTGCTATGTATGGATGCACTTTATGTTGTGATGAATAATAGTTTTATGAAATAATGACGTATTGATGCGTGACTTTACTTGTTCTAAATTATTATTTGAATGCAATTAATGTGAAGTAACTACACGAAGATTATAACACTTTTTGTTAAAGTTATCGAACACCTAAGTAGATTTGAGCTAGTAATGGTCTAACAGTAATCTGTGGTGAACGTAAGTAGTTACTTGACCTATTCAGGGTCCGCAAAAGCCAATCGTTGACCTTCGTGGAGGTCTAGAGGCCAATTGGAGGAGGTTACAGAGGAGGTTACAACAATAGGCTGCAGGAGCATAGAGGTCTGCGCGAAGGCATATCTAGGTCATCAAAAAGACATTAAACTGATCCCTAGGTGCGAAAGTTGGTTCCAGCATTCCCCCATACTGCTTCGGGTGAGACTTCGATCTATGCACTATTGATTGATGTCGAAAGGACCAGTAGGACAGGGATTTGTTTGGCACAAATAACTCCGAACTTGGATCAGGACCCCTTAAGCCAACAAATGGTTTCGTTGCTAGGACAGGGATCTACATAAAGAGATGTGTGATTTCACATCATTGGAATCCAACCAAGAAGGAAATTGAGAAGTGGTTGGATAGAAAGATCCATGAATTCATGGCGCAATGAAAAAGGAATTTGTGCCTGACAAGAGAATAGTGGTTGGACAGGTATTTATGCACAAAAATACATGAGATCTTCTTTTGCACCTTCCTAATTGAACTATACAAGTGGATCGCTAAATTTGTAGACGACCAAGGAAGGCGGAGGCTTGACGGTCCAATAGTGTGGACCCCAGAGCTCATGTGGAGGTTGGAAGCTTATGAAGATAAGATAATATGTGTAGTTCATCACTGGATTAATCGAATCATTGGAGAATTTGTTACAGAGTTCGTGGTTGATACCTCAGTCAGTTACAGTGAAGTAGAGCAACACTTCTTCATGGGACCGTGAGGTAAGTATTTAAGATCTTTGAATACTTGGATTAATATGCACTTGTGTGAAAAGAAGGTTATTCCATTACCTCGATGTTTGGATCTACGTGAAGTGGACGAGGCTTTAGAAATCAAGGAAGAACAAGTCTTGAATATAATCCATTGATTAGACCTCCTTCAAGTGACGACGAGGGAGCAGCATAGACTTCACCGCAAAGCATTGTCCAGTTGATAAGGCAAGGTTTTATGTAGATACCTCATCTTCCCACACCACCTCCACCTTCACCTCCACAACATACACCTTCACCCACACCACCACCACCTTCATTGTTGGTTAACATGTCGAATATGATGAAGTTACCGATTTTCAAGGGCTTAGGAAGTGAGGATCGAGATCAGTTTTGGTTTGTTGTGAAGGTTGTATGGACAACACAACAAATTACGGATGACAATATAAGGAAGGTGTAGTTGGTTACTGCTTTGTAGGATCGCGCACTGACATGGTACATTAAGCACTGCATTGATAAACCACTAGCATCATTAAAAGACACTCAAACCTCTTTGAAAAAAGAATTCAGTAAGCCTAAGTCTGAATTGTGATTAGTAATTGGATTCAAGGAAATCACAATGAGGCCCAACGAAATGCCCTGGGAATTAGATCAAAGATCTAAGTGCCAAATCTATGAAGCTAAAATGAATATCACAGATAGTCAGCACCATGAATGGTTTGTAGTCTCACTCCTGCCACGCCTAAGGGTTTCTTTATCACAGCAAAATATAGGTCTGAACTCAGATGCAAGCCCTAGATATTGTGATGAGATTGCATCAAACGTCTATTCAGGATGTTTATTTGGGAGTTCAACAGATTCACATGGAGTTGTAAAACCTTTACTTGGAGTTATAGAGCTTGAAAAAGGAAAGAGTGGCTCGACTGGAGGTACACGAAGAAGTTTGGTGTCTCAAGTGTAAAAACCAGGGGCATGATAAAGATCACTACCCTGTCTTCATGAAATTACATCACTGGGGTGGGAGCCTATGCCCCTAAGGTAGGAAGCTCCAACAGGACCAAATAAAGGGCCCGCACTATGGTGCGCTATTTTTCAAGTAGCCAGAAAACATGTAAAAGACAATTGTCATTTGTTACAAAAATGTGTACAGACACCCCAACAATTGTTCTGCAATTTCTACAAATCAGTGAGCCACGATGAGTGCCACTATCGGGGCTATGAATTAATGATGGAGAGAATGCCTATGTATCGAATGAAATAAGAAACTTGGCCTTCGGATTAGGGTGCTAGGGGAATGCACAGAGGATATGAGGGGCGTGAATGAGGCCGAGGAGGAGGAGGACCTGGTAAGGGTCAGGGGTAGGTCATTTGTTACAATTGCGGAACACAAGGGCACTATGCGTGGAAGTGTACGAATCAGACATGCCTGTCATGTTAATACTGTACTAGTTTGATGAAGAATGTATTGTATTGATGGCCAAGATGCAGGAGAAGAAGTTGCAACCTCAACATCCTACCCAGAACTTACAGATGATGAGGGTTGAGCCCTGTGAAAAATACCCAAATGTGAATATCGTACTGCGAGGTGGGATCACGACTAGTGATGATAAAGGAAAGAAGCCTGAAGAAGGTTGATGGATGCACAAGGCTCTAAAAAAGGAGTTTGGGTTTGATCTGGAGCATATGAAGGAAACGTACATGGAAGGGAAGGAAATATTTGCTAAGGCCTCTCCCTCAGGAAGTCAAAACAAACTTCCAAATACCAGCATGCCTACAGAGGTTGACCCCTTTATGCTTACCACATTCTTGGAAACTTGTATGAAGTTATTACGTGACAACAAGGTTGTGAAAGGGCTACAAGAGTTGATAAACAAGTTTTCCAATAAGGATAATGCTCCTGATGGATTATGGGTAGTCAAAAATATTGGTAAGAATAAGGTAAGAACAAGATGTGAGATGAGGCTTACTATGCAAATAGGAGACTATGAGATGGATCAAGTTATTCTGGATTTAGGGTCTGACGCAAACGTATTGCCTAAACAAACCTAGGAGAGAATGGGGAGACCTACGTTGTAGTGGTCTTTGGTTCAACTGAGGATGGTGAAGCAACATGATATTACCCCTATGCGAAAATTGTAGGGAATTACCGTAGATATAGAAGATGCGAGAATGCTCGCCGATTTTGAAGTAATAAAGATTGTTGATGATAGAAATTCATACCCCACACTCCCAGGAATTGATTGGGATATCGAATATGAATGGGGTCATCAATTTGAAGAATTCGACAATGTCATTTGGAAGTAAATCACTCCACGTTGTAGTACCCTTAGACCTTGTAGAAGGACCACACTATACTGAACAGATCTACAACTATGATGAGAGTGATGATGATTTGGATCATATTTATAAGATAAAAATGTGAGACCAAGACTAGGTTAATCGGACAGCTGATAGATGAATTTCATGGGACCATGAAAATTCTTGTATCTTGGACTCAGACGAAGAGTTGGAACATTGGAAAAATAGGTTGCATGAAGTATCCACACTATGTTGCAACATGATGACCAAATTGTTGCATTGTGTGTCATTGGAGGTAAAACATTTTCCTTATTACGATGGTTTAACTAATGTGGATAAATTTTTGGATACTTTTGAAAGAGAATTTCCAGAGTGTTACTGCTTCCAGGTGTTGGACTGGGCTCTGCGCGGTACACCCGCTCAGTGGTGGGGTACGCACTAAGACAACTTTGATGAATGGTGCGATTACATAAGCATGATGAGAACGTGATTCGTTTGTCCTAAAGTACGGGTAACTGAGAAGTATGATGGAAGGAATGATCCATGCAATCATTTGGCCAAATGGACTAAGGTATATGGAACAGAGCCATAGCCAGAATGGGTACATTTATTCTGTCACAGTCTGGACGCAATCCCTATGAATTGGTATTTGGAGACGAAGCTCCACCATGGCACCGCAGAATGGGATGTCTTAAGAGAGGGGTTCGTGAGGACATTCAACTTTGAAGATTGGTTTGAAAGCATTGATGAGGTGCTGCAAGAGGTCAAGGCAACGATCTTCCAAATACCACATGATCATTTGGAATTGATTCAACCAAATTGGATCACCCAGTTGTACCATCCTCTGGAATGTTATAATGTGACCGCTGAAGAAGAGGATGAGGATCTGTTGATGCCACAAAATTTGCTACAACAACATGGGGGATGACCACCCGATCTAGACCTTAAAGCAACTCCTTTTTCGTTTGGAATGGTGGTTCCAACTGGTTAAACTAGGTCTAATTACCTTCTCTCAATCTCCAAAATGACTTATAATATGACTTTCATCCACTAATGGAGAAGAGACATTGGATCAACCCTCTCATTGATTAGGCAAGAAAGTGATCCTTATGCTGATCTGCGCTCAACCAAGCCACAACTAAAGTTTTCCTCTTTGGGAAGAGGACTTAGAAGAATGTAAAATTAAATCTAAATGCAAACTTATTCTATGATGCAAGCAAAAGGAACTAAATCCTAATCCTATCTCAATTAAGCAAATATAGATCTAGCCCAACCGAGAGCAAGATATTTAAAGTATTGGGATTTAAATATGTCTTGCTTATAATGAATATCAAGCTAACGAAATAGTTCAATTAACTAACATTAAGAGTACCAAAACATATTCTATACAGAGACCTCTTAATTGAAATAATCAACCAACAACATTTGGGAAGAAGTTCACAACATATTATTATTTGTTAAACAAGTGTTAAAAGACAAATTTTTGACTAAATAGTTACTCAGAAATCAGAATTCAAACCCATAAGAGAAGAGTTAAATAATAACATGTGATTGAGACAAATTACTCATACTGACAAAAGCAAACAGATATGAATAAAATGACACATTCTTGCCATCATAAAATGAAACTAGTATTTAAAACAATAGTATTAGAAATACCAATTTATTGAATCCATTTTTTTGGCTTTGGTTTCCAACAATCATTTACATTTCTTGAATTTTTGTTGTTACAACAAGAGATACAGAAGTGCAAAGTTTGCCCATCATACACAATTCATAATGCAAAAGAAAAATCCCCAATAATCCCAGATCTAAGATTTTCACTCCTCTCACCTACAATTCTAAATACCTATTACAAAAGTTCTTTTAGAATTCCATAATTGTAGAGGAGAGAAACCCCTATTACATTTTACAATCTGTTATTTATAATATTTACAAAGGAATTCAAAGTAGGAAAGTTTATTGAAGAAGAAATTTGTTTAATCAATTTTCATTAGCTTAAAATTTCATTCTTGTATTGCTTGAGCCT
>APFE031329659.1:8649-35345 GCA_000404065.3 Pinus taeda
AGTCAACACAGGGGCAGCAAGCTAAAAGTCAATGCAGCAGCAAAATGGTCAACCCTTTGACCTCGATTTTTGTGCCAGGTAGTACGGCCTTCAAAAATCGAACCTTCCACAAGTTTTCAGCTTGATTGGACCAAGTGTTGACCAGAGTCAACGCTGGTCAAACTTTCTGCGAAACCCTAGCAGCAGAAAATCGTACTACAGCTCAATCGTACGGTCTGTCCTCTTCGTCCTTCCCACGTGTGGCTGAAATTCGTCCTCCAGGTAGCTCGTACTCTTAAGAATGAGAGAGGAAGATGTGAGTTGTGTTGTGATGAAATTCTCTCCAACTTTTCTTGTATTTATATCCATCAATGAGGGTGTGTGACACATCTGTGGGGCATGTGAGCCTACATTACAAAACTGGCCGACCTTGCACATATAATTTATTAAGAATAATAAATTCAAAATATAAGTTCTGCTCATCGGAATAAGACTATTTTATATGGATTTTACACCTCTCAGAAAGAGGAATCCAACAAAAATATTAGCCTCTTAATCTGAGTATCAGAACATGGAGTTTGGACCTAGTTCTCCAAATTTAACAACTAATCTAGGAGCGCAAGAGCAAGTTCGCGCTACAAGTACATCATGAGTTGTTGGATCCCAAGCCTTCTAGTTACCAAGAGGCAGCCACCTAGTAGGTGTGGAGAGATGCCATGGTGGAGTATGCCTCCATCATGAAGAATGATGTTTGGGAAGTGGTGTCGAGGCTAGAGGGAAAATCTATGGTGGGTTCTCATTGGGTTTATAAGATCAAGCATGGGGCTGATGGAAACATCGAAAAATACAAGGCGAGATTTGTGGCGAAGGGATTCTCATGAGTAGAGGGGATCGATTATGACGAGACCTTTGCCCAGTGGCCAGATATTAATTTGTCAGGGCTATTGCAGCTATTATAGTGCAGATGGGGTGAAGGATCCACCAAATGGATGTTAAAACGACATTCCTCAATGGGGTTTGTTGATTGTTGAGTTGTACTTAGCAGATATTATGAAAACTCCATAGCCCATGACACAGAGTACACCAAAAAAAATTCAAAATCCATAAATTAGCAAGGCATTCCAGCCCCTTTCTCTCTCCTCTTTATTCCTCTGTTCTCAAATTCTGCAACCATACGAGGAGTTGTAATAATGTCGCTAGAATGATCAATAAAGCTATGTAACAAGCCTAGGAGACTTGGGACTTGATCAATAAGTAAGTACACCGTAGAGTGTTTTTTTCACTTAGCTAATTATTTTCGCTTTTTAGCAACAAATAATTAACTCAACTTTTTCACTCACCTATACCCCCAAAGTTGGGGTGACGACTTGAACATCGAGCCTTGGGTTCATCTTAGTGTCTATGGTCGATGTATATTACCATGCTAGGTCATCTTTGAAATTTCGCAAAATTTGACTAGGTCTAAGTAGGATTTATATTACCATGCTAGGTCATTTCTGAAATTTCACAGAATTTGACTAGGTTTAAGTAGGATTTTTTAATTAATTTCTATGTAATGATGTAAATAAGTGGTCCTAAGAAATGTCTAGGGCATGTGACTACTCAAACTTTATCCTCAGAGCCCCAGCATTATCTGAAGACCCAGTTTGAGGGTCAAAAAACAAATTGTAGTCCCTCAAAACCCACTTTCTCTAATGTTAGTGGCTAAAAGTGAGAAAAAATTCAAAAAAATAATAATTGGAAAATCTATTATTTTTTCCAAAGTTAAAAAGAGTCAAACAAGTGACATGGAAATTTAAGCGAAAGCCAATGGTGATGTGGCAGCCATGTAGGGCCCACCAAACAAAGCACAACTCACTTACAAAGTCAAAGGCAATCAAAGAGGCAGCGTTGAGCTCATGAGATATCACGTTGGAAATAAAGTGCAATATTTTGATTTAATTCAAATATGGTGGAATTAAGCTAAAGTTAAAGAAATGTGAGTGGGTACTAGACCCCACCTCACTCTGCACCTTTAGCTCAACTCATAGTATGGAGGATCTGTGCACATGCCAAAATAAAAGAACTCCACGCAGTCCACCTAGTCAACTCATTAGTCACTTAACAGCACGTTGGAAAGCAGTTTTACGTGGGAGTTTGGTTGGAGTTTATTTGGGAGTTGTTGACCACCAAAGTTCACCCAAAGATTTTTGAGGACTCCATGCCCAAAGATATGTCAGAGGCTTCATCCACCATCAGAGTTCAATATGTCATCAGAGTTTTTCAACTTTACTTCTTCTCATCTTTTTTTGTTGTACTCAAATTCCACAAGCCCTGCGGAGGCGATGTAAAAGTGATGCTAGTGTGATGAGTTGAGTCATGTAATAGGCCTAGGTATTTTTGGACCTTGTCATCAAGTGAGTTTACTCTGGGAGGTTTTTCTTCACTTGGTTAATTATTAAGTCCTTACGAGGACTTAATTAATTGAGTTTTCTCCACTAAGCATACCCCCAAAGTTGGAGTATGGCTTGAAGGCAAGGCCTTGGGTGAGTCCTAGTGTCTAGAGTCATTGTATATTACCATACTAGATCATTTGTAAAATTTCGTGGAATTTGATTAGGTCTAGGGGTCAATTTTTTAATTTTTTTTAATTTCCCACAGGGCGGAAATTTGAATAGAATTTGAATGTAAATGTACTAAGTGATGTCTAGAAGTTTTATGGGGTATGTGTGTTCAAAATTACACCTCTCGTCCTCAACTTTCTACTATGACACACTTTGAGGGGTAAAAAATAAGTTTTAGGCAAATGTGGCAATAAATTAGCCCAACAATTAAATAAATGGAGAAAAATAAATATCCACACATGCTCTGATGTGGAAATGAGGTGGAAATTCATCTAAAGGTCAAAGTTGAGTTAGCACGTGATGTGGACTCCACATAAGCCACAAATCAAGCAAATCATTTTTTTTGTGGAGAAGACAACGAGTTCTAGTGACAAGATCCACGATTTCGGGAAGTTAACTCCAGCTTCAAGGAGATACTATGAGTTGACTTGAGATTGGATTATAGTTTACTTGAGTGGGGTGGAGAGTGGTCTCCTAGCACTCCACTTCACTCTCCCATGTGTCCTCTCATCTGATTTGAGCTCCCCCATCAAGGATTGTGTGGGCCTCCAAGAAAGAAATCAAGTTGCCACTTGGGAAATTCGAATTTGCATAAAGGAGCACTGGGATTGTCACCTATTTGTCTTGGGATTGCCACCATTTTCTTTGGGATTGGCTCCCAAGCTTCTATATAATAGAGCTATGGGATCTCACACATGTAATCATTGTTACTAGCTATTATGCTTGCAGAAACACTGCTACCTTGTACACTTTCAAAAATATCAATAAAGACTTTGGGACAATTTTGCTAGTGTTCTCTGGGCACTTTGAGGATATTTTTGCATATTGTTATTGTTATTATTGTATTTCTTGTACTTTTGAACTCTATTAGCTTCTAATGCCATTGGTTGGATTGATGTGTGTAGAGCTATCTTGCACATGTTATTGATTTAAAAGTAGCATTCTAGGAGTGAGCTTGCCAAGTTTTTTTTGGAGAAATATTTGGTTTATCTCAATCCATTGTGTTGTTCTAATCCATTAGGAAAGCTAATAGTTGCTTCAAGTGTGTAGGAAATATCTGTATTTTTTTTGTGCAAGAATCCATTTGGGTGTGGGAGAAGTCTCCCATAGATCAACTCATTCCCGGATGCGAGGTTGCTCAAGACTCACCAATTCTTTCTTCAAATCTTTCATCAAAAGGAGCAAGAGGGGAGTTCATTTTCTAATATCTACTTGAATCATCGTTTCATTCAAATTATATGGTTCTTTGATTTAGAGCTTTTCAAAGTTAAATTTGCTATTTAAGAGCATTTTCCAAACTAGGCAAGTGATGGGGTTCCCTCCCATCACTTGATTTGTTTCTTGTACATTATTTTGTATCATATTTGTTTGTTTTATATGCTCTTTCTACACTAATTGCCTCTTTGCGTTGTAGCCCATAGTTGGAGCTTTTGGCAACAAGAGTTTTGAGGAGAAATCATTAAACTCTAACTAGTTTTCTTGTAGGACCTTTCAAGCATCCAAGATTCATTTTAAGGAGTCGTGGACACTAGGAGCTGCAAAGAAGGATAGATCATGGGCCTTTGTGGAGATTGTAATTTTCAGATTTTAGAAAGATTTCTTTGGCCCTTGAGATTGCTATTGTTTGGAGGGATATTTTAACTATTTCTAGCTCTCAATCCTGTAAAAATTTCCTTCAATCTTTTGGGCAGCCCTCTAAGAGGCTTTAACTCCATTGTAACATCATAATAAAAGATCTTTTTTTCTTGTGGGAGCTTGGGTTTTACCCAAGTATCCTTTCTCCTCATTTGGAAGGAGGATTTTGTGTGGGTGAATTAATTTTGCATATCATCTTTTTTAACTTTCTTTTTTAGCTCATTTTGCATGCTTTAAAAATAACAAAAGCTCACCATCACATTTCGATTTCTAAGTTAAATCTTGCTACAAGTTCATTTGATGCTTTGCATTTCATTTTGCTTTGGAGTACAAGTTGATATTTTGCTTTAAAACACTTATTTCTTACATGCAAGTATTTTGGAGTTATGTGGCAAGTTTAATTTAGTTGCTTAGCAATATTGTTTTTCTTTTGGGATACAATTGACTCACTATAGCCTCATTTTTTATCTTGCTCACTTATTTTTCAAGCATACTTTACATGCAAGCATTGTACTTTTGGCTCCATATCATTTAAATTTTTGCTTAAGTTTATAGGCATATCTTGAAGCAATTCACAATTTCAATTGAGCTTATGCTTATGTGTCCTGTACAATTTTGAAGTTATATCATTGTGAGCATTTCCATTTACTTGAGGCAATTCCTCTTTTGCAAAGCAAACTTACTAGTATCCTTCTAACTCACTTGCAAGTTAATCTCCTTTGTCCAATTGAAGTTACATTTGCTATTTACTATGAGCATCATCTCATTTTCATTATTTCGAAGCATTGCAAATATCTCTTGGAAAAATTTACTTGCATTACATTTAGCCATTTTAGCATAGTTCGCATTTTAATTCAATTAACCTCCAAACATAAGCTTGGTTGATAGACATCACAGGGAAAAAAATTTCTTAGAAAATTCTTCCAATTAGTACGAAGTAAGGTAAAGAGTGTGTGACCCTGCAGTTATGAAGGCGGCTTGTTCCCTTGTAGGAACGAAAACACATGCTAGCTACCAAGACTCGGGGAAAAGTATCGTTAACGACATCATCATGTCCTCAGCCCCTCTTTTTTACAATCACCCCAATTTTTACCCTTTGGCAAGAGTTTAAGAGGAAGATCTCTCACCTAGAGCAGGCATTTAACATAAAATTAACCAAGATAATTGCATCTAACCTTAGTTAAGTGCATTTCATCTTAATTCACTCTACTTTTCAAGCTTGCAATTTATTTATATACTTGTCATGATGGAAATTTTTTGAAATGATTATTTTGGCAAATACCATATCTTGCATTTTGCAAGTGAAGTTTTTCTAACATCTATTTGAGTGGCATGATTACTTTGGTATTTCATTTTGAGATATTTCATCTTTGAGCAAATGTTATTTATTTTGAAGCAATATTGAAGGCACTAGTCTGATATGTTTATCTTTGATTTATGTGTTGATGGTTATTGAAATATATTTCATTTCATATTGCTCATCATATTTGTTGAAAACTGCTCATAATCTCAAGTAATCCAAATTGACTTTAACAATCTCTTAGAAACCTCACATCACCTTTAACTTAGCTTTTCATTTAGGGACCACCGCCCTTAGCTTAACTAGGAGAAAGCTTAAACATAGAGAGTTGGGAATAGGTGACAGCCCCATCTCTTAATTTTGTCACCAACCACATCTTGTGGTGTGGGGTTAAGGGCTTTTCTCACTAACTTAGGTGCGTGTGTAAGGCGGCAACAACAGGAGCTAACTCCCCTTTACACCTAAGCACATCCAGATATACACAGAGTCAACGCAGGGATATATTTGCACACGTTTACAGGATTGTGGGTACATGGGACAGCGTTGATCTAATGACAGTTCACAGCAGTTAATACAATTGTTTGGGTGGTAGTTTTCAACAAAAAATTGTGGGAAATGTTTCCTTTCATTCCCACACAACTGCACACTTGTGCCACTCAAACTCATGCACTGCCATCTAAAGAAGAATAAGCAGACCACCTATAGGTATGCTCCAATAGTTTGATTGCCATTTGGATTGCTCATCTTCATTGGGATCTCAGTCATGATGCCACTTGGAAACTCAGTTTGTCATTGGGATTATCTCCATTCTACCAATTGTTGCATTAGTTCACATTGGTATTTCCTTCCTCATTTGTATAAATAAACCAACAGAGCTCCCATTTGCTCATGGTTGGAAGCTTTATGCTTGTTGTTACTCTACTGGAATTTTTATTAATAAATAAAGGAAAGTCTTTGGGGGGTACCTTCTTGTCTTGTGATGTTATGCTTTGTGGATGAGGTAAAATGTGTCATTGATCTTGTTTTTCATGCTATGATTGTTTATCATTGAGATTATATTGCATATCTAATTGATTTTGTGCATTTCCTAAGGGCATTATTGTCTAGCGAGGGGAGATTTGTAACTATTTGCAATATCCTTTGAGCTTGCCATATTTTGAGCATTGTTGAAATTTGTTGTTCTCAATTGAACAACAAATTCAACCTTTCCTTCATATCACAAGACTCCTTTTGTGCTAAAAAATGGTTTTGCAAGTGTTTCTTGAGTTCAAAGGCAGGTTACCAAGTCCCTTTGGAGATTGAGGACGTCTTTGGTTGGAACATCCATCTCCAAAGACCTCAAAGAGCTCACAAGTCACTCAAGCTAAGCATTCTCCAAGGACATCAAAGGACAATTGATAAGGGAATTTCCATAAGCCTTATGTTCTTCCTTCCATCAAATTCGAAATTCAATTCCTATTGGTTACTTTCAATTCTGCTAGTATTGTTTTATATCAAGCACTTGAGGCTAAATTGTTAGGCTTAAATCACAACTTTTGCTCATTAGATCAGACCATGCGAGTTGATCTAGTGAGAGGCTTATTGTACTATAAGTGTATTATAATCTCAATTCATCCACAAGCTTTTAATCACATGCAAGTTAAGTCTTCCTCTTGCATATTTCAACATTATTTCTCTTGCATGTTAACTTTTTCTCTTGCTGTCCTGTAAGTGTTTTTGGAGACAATTTCAAGCTGATAAGGGGAGCTAAACCGCATGCCTTGGAGCCCTCTACATTTGAAATTTCAAGATCAATATTCTCTCCTCACTATTCACCATTTCTTCTTCTAGAACCTCACATGTTTGAGGAGTTGTGACTTTTGTATTTCACTTTTCACTCAAGGCTTTCAAGCCTTTTCTCTTGTAATAATTTCTCAAGTAGATTTGTAATCATTCATTTGTAACCCTTTTTTTGGGAAAGAGTATTTTGTTTTTCAAGTTCATATTGTAAACTCTTCCCAAAGCTAAGCCCTCATCTCCACAAGAGGGCCATCACATCACCAACTAATAATAAAAGAACTAATATTTCATTAGGAGCTTGGGGATTCCCCCTTGGTGTCCCATCCTTCTCTCTTGGAGAGAAAAAGATATTGTGTGTTTGTCACTCTCCTATTTTCTTTCTTTTTCCTTTTCATGCAAGTAGATTAGTTTCATTTCCATTTAGTTTCACTCTAATGCTAATGATTTAATTGCATGCAAATTTCTCCATTCACTAATACATTTTGATATTGAGTTAAGTGGTTATTTCAATTTCCATTTCACTTAGCTATCACATTTTGCTAGTTGTTCATTTTGTATGTTAATTATCTCAAACTAATTATATAACATGGGTACTCCTTGGATGAGGAATTAAATTCTGTATCCAAATAGTGTTCCAACAATCACATTTTTCATATATTTTTCATTTTTCGTGTAGCGGGGTCCATCGAAAGTATGCAACATGGGTACTACTTGGATGAGAAATTAAATTTAGCATCTAACAAGTGCTCCCACTAGAGATTTGAGTAAAACCGTAGGGATATAAGTTGAAAAAGTAATTCTTTTTTTCCCTATAAAATTTGATGATATAATCTAATCTTATTTTATTATTTTCACTATTATTTTATCATATTCCTTAAGAGGCCCATTTTAGGCCTCAAAATTTCTCTAATTTCAGCGCTCTTGAAGAGATCCAAAGGTTGAGGAAGAAAAATAAAACACAAAAGGAATTGTTGGTTATGGATAAAGTTGAAGCTATTGAACCTCTGCTCTTGCAAATTGAAGAAGGTAAGAACATCCAAGAAACTCCGAATGAACAGCTCAAAGAGAAAAAACAAGCATGTGAAAGGCTTGAAGGAAAAGTTGTTTCTTTGAGAAAAGAGCTTGAAAAGGAACAAACCCAGGTGAGATTTAACAAAAAATTTGGAAAAGGGATTGATTGTGATGAAATTCTTGAAGCACAAAGACTCTCATATAACAAAATAGGCTTATGATTTGAGGCCGAGTCAAACTCAGCAACTAATGTTAAAAGTAAGAAGGTAATACTTTGTTCAAGCTATTAATAATGCAATGAGTGCAAGCAACTCTCAGGCAAAACAGCCATTCCAAGATAAAAAGAGCAAGTTGAATTCGACTCAACAAAAGACTAACAGCGCCGAGAAGACAAATCAACAAAGAAATTTGAGCCTCAGACAAGGGAACAATCCAAACAAGCTTCAGAAATCAATCTTTTACCAAGTACGATGATGTATTTCCAGGATATTGTTTTACTTGCACTAATTATGGGCATAAGGTTGCGTATTGCAAGGTTAACCTATTGTTCAGGCAGATCGTTCCACAATTAAGAAATTATCAATCTTATAACCAGCTTGTCAAACAAAGTAGAAGAAAAACTGAACTCGGCAATTCATTTTCTCCTTTGAACAATCTAATTCAATGATAAATCTGCTATATTTTTGGCCATAGAGCAATTGTTTGCAGAATCATAAAGAAAAGGCTTGCTCCTAAAATTAAACAATCAAACCAACAACCCAAGGTATGGAAGAAAAAGGAAAATGAACAAACCTATAATATGGTTTTATATGCTCAGAATGAAGGGAGCCAGTGGTATGTGGACAGTGGTTGTTCTAAGCACATGTCAGGAGACGAAAGCAAGTTTCTATCAGTAAAACCTATCATCAAAGGTAATGTAACATTTCGAAATAATGCACTAGGCAAGATCATTGGTAAAGGAATAGTCAGTCTAGTAAACGGAAAAGGTAAGGCTAAGTATGTTCTATTTGTTGATGGCCTGAAGCACACTTTAATCAATGTTTCCTAGATGTGTGACCAAGGCCATGATGTGTTATTTAGATCAAAAAATTGTCAAATCAAATCTGCAAACACAAGAGAGGTGGTAGCTAAAGTAGTTAGGAAAAACAGTAATGTCTATGTTGTCGAAGTCAGAGAAATGATGTCTAACTAAGATTGATCAGAGTTGGTTGTGGCATCGAGGGCTAGGACATATGAACTTTGATCAGGTTGTCAAGATAGGCAAGAAGAATGTTGTCATAGATCTACCAAAGTGTTCTAAGCTAGAGAACACCATTTGTAAATCTTGTCAGATTGGAAAACAGGTGCAAGCGACATTCAAATCCAAAGAGAACTAAACAACCAGGCCATTACAATTGGTACATCTGGACTTATTGGTACATATGGGCTTGTGTGGGTCCTTCAAGGACTCAATCACCCTCATCTGGTAATCTGCATTTCATACTAATCATTAATGATTTTAGTAGAATGAAATGGGTAGCATTTTTAAGAGAAAAACAATAGGCCTTTGATAAGTTCAAGAACTTTAAGGCCATGCTTGAGAATGAGATAGATTGTAAAAGCAAATGCATAAGATCTAATAATCGTGGTGAGTTTACCTCCAAAGAGTTTTATGATTTTTGCAAGGCTCAAGGCATCAAAGGACAGTTTACCATAGTAGAGACTCCACAATAGAATGAAGTAGTAGAGAGAGCCAACAGAATTGGCCAATTGTTGGTTAGAACCATGATGGGAGAAAAAAATATACCACAAGGATTTTGGGTTTAAGCCATGTTACCACTTAATTTAGAAGGGATCCTAGGAGGGGTTCCAAAGGGACTACTACTAGATCAAGTCATAACAATAAGACAAGGACCCACTGTCACCTTAGTCAATGTCCCTTCCTCTTTATGGACTTTTGTAAGGACTGAAAATAATTTAAACAGCTTTTTACTTTGAACAGGATATGAAATCTTTATGAACATGCTCTGAAATTTAACAAAATTTCATATATCAAATTGATTGATTTGATGAGAAGTACCTACCTGGTTTCCTGCGGATGAAGAGGCTTCATAATTTCTCCAGCTCTCGCTCCCGTTACTAAAAGACCCTAACCTCCTAGCCACACTAAGTACAACCTAGGTACTCAGTCCAGAATGCTTCTCAATTGCTGCACTCTGTTCCCCATACCCCAAAAACTTTAGAACAAACAAGGCTCAGTCTTTTCTGTTGAAAATTTCTGCGGTACCAATTTTCCTCCTCCTTTTTGACCCCCTTTCCTCCAACCGCCCCTTCCTTCTTATAAGTTCCCGTTCACCAACTTCCTCCATCTCTGTGTCCTAATTTTGATACGTGTTGATTTTATAAAAACAAAATCTGATTTTATTTGGTGATTTTATTCGAATATCTAATTTTGATTTAATAAAGTTCATTTATTATTTTAATGATTTGATTTAATTTATTTAATTTATAATTTTATATTTAATTAATTTTTATTTAATTTCATAAATTTTAATTTACTAATTAAAATTTAAACATTAAAACTGACAGTTCTATTCATTTGAGGGTTTATTATATATATAGTGCATTACATACGGGTCCATACATACGTAGCTATCGTATGGAGGACTCATATGTATGCTAATACTTGTATTTTATTTATAGCTATAGGTGGGTCATTACACCTTTCACAGATGGGAGGAGTCTCGTATAGGGAAATCACTAGAATGATGAAGTCCAAAACAATGCATAATGTGATTTCCAATGCCCATTCAAAGGAGAGGCTCAAATAATAGGTTGCTTGTTTTAGAAGCAAAAGAAGGGCTCTCCAAGAAAGGCTTGAGGGAAGGATAACCTCGGGTTTAGGAATATTCAAAAAATGATGAATGTCTAAGATCAAAACTTCTAAAATCCCTCACTTGTGATTGATGTTTTTATACTAGGGTTCAAAGTGAGGCAAGAATGACTCGTTCAATGGAAAGATTCAATTAAAGTGTGAGCTTTGGGAGAAGCTAGGATGACTTTCCACGAAAAAACCCCTTGAGAGAAATACTATAATAGACCAAGGGTTGAGAGATATACCGTGGAAAAGGCTCACCAAATGATCACCTACAGTTAAGAGAAAAGGCTTTGAATGATGAACTACAAATTGCAAAGCTTCAAGAAATCCCCAAGTCAAAAGGCTTCAAGGGTTCCCTCTTCGTGGGATAGTTAGGGCATCAATTTATTTGAAATTCTACCGTCAGAATTCTTTCAAAACTAGAGAATGCCTAGAGGAGACATAAATGAAGAAACTTGTATGGACAGAATCCTAAAATTCCTACTCCCTAAAACTTCGCACCAAGCCCTAGAAAATCTCCTTATCCTTAGGGAGTAAAGAAAAGAGGAAGAAAAGAGGTGAAAGAATGATATTTCGTTAAGTTAATGTGATCACCAAGGATCCAGGACCAGTGTCTAGTCTATTGGATGAATGAAGTCAAGAATGAGATTGATTTAGGGTTTTTTCTATCAAGGAGCCTAATTGCAGCTTCGCATGCCCTAATGAAGTAGCTACTCAGCTACAACAAGCATTTATACTTCGACTTGTCAAATAATGGAGTTTTAGGGTTAGGTTTTCAAAGACAACCACTAGGAACATTCGCTTTTTCTTGCCCAATGAATAACACATGCAATAAATCAAGACTACCAAAGTGATTCAAGATTTTCGCATAACTTAGAGCACAAGCAGCATCATGATGCAGTATTCCATACATTAAACATATAATGAGAATTCTGCATAAAAGAGAAACTTACATGGAAGAAAAAGTATATCCATCCATCACATTTGCGTGAGAGAAGCTCCAAAATAGAATAGCGTTAACCCGAACATCAAAATGCATTAAAGAATCTCCAATTCGTCCTTCAATAGCTATAGCGAAATTCCAGAAGAAACAAGATCCAAATCCAAATGATGATGAGTTACAAATGAGGCCTCACTTGTATTTATATGAGCCTCTAATAGTTCAATGGGTCTAATTAGCCTAACAAAACCCTAAAAGTGTCTCTAATGTGCAAAATAACACCCAAATTGGTGACAAGCGCACTAAATAGCTCCATAACATTAAAAATAAGCCTCTCGAGAAGGCCAAAATGATAATACAATAGCTAGGAGAGTTGTTGGAAGGCCTAGTGAAGTCTAACATGTGCTAAAATAGATGGAAGGACTCCAAAAATAGTGATGAAGGGGTTGGCCCCTTGATCTCCAAGCAAATGACCTGTGGTGCCCCCAAGTGGTTGTGGGGGCACAAAAACATCCCCATGGGTCTCCAAGTGGATCGAACAAGCTTGTATCCCATCTGTAAACACTGGAACAACGATGCAAGCCCTTCCTTTGTCTCCCATGGTGAGACACATCCTCATCTGGGCCCTATAACAACTGTCAAATATGAGGTGCAAGTGTGTAGTCAGTTGGGCAAGGTGGTCCAGGTACATCATCATCATCAAATAAATGGAACACTAGCGAGCATTGAGTGGAGCTCAAGGATCCCGTGATGTGGCTATCTACTCTCTATTATAGTGAAGGCCCATGACTCTCTACGTTCACACTACAAACGCCAATATGACCCTCTAGAGGGCTTGGACCCCGTATAGGTAGACCAAACCCCAGGATGAAGACCCACCTACAATCTTACATAAGATCGAATTCGTCTCCTCGCCTTCCAGTACAACAAATCATCAGTGCAATTGAGTAAATGAGTTTACAAATCATGGAACCAAGTGGACAATTCACAATGGCATCCCCTTCCATAATAGGCTTTAGAATGCACAAGTGTCTCCAAGTTCAAGAAGGAGGTTAATCAAGGACCCCATTAACTGGTTTCAACCTATAAGGGAGTGACAGGTCCATGGTACATCCCTTAAGTGGCAGGTGTCATGTGATATAATGATGGAACAGAGTGGGACATCAAGGGAAGGCTCCAAGCCACATGCCACAGTACAAGGGTGGCCATGATGAGGGAAGCCCACACTTGGGTGTATGAATGTAGGAGGGAGCAATCGTGGTATGTGAGTTACCCTGGCCTTTGTTTTCCACCCATCTTCACATGCCTTTTGCCTTTTATTGATTTTTCTTATATAACAGTTCAGGGCTCGAGGGGATGAGAGCATGATGTGAATGATGTAGCAGTGAATACCTCCTTAAGGATGGGCAATTCATCGCCCACCAGAGGTTGGAACAACCATGGGTTCCTTAATGATGCAAGGGGCTCGTATTAGGGCCCTAGGAACCAGGGTGATGGCCATAATGATAGAGGTTAGAGCTCATGTTGGCTTTTGCCCACGTGCTAAATTTGTATGTTTCAACCATCTTTAGCATCTTATGGTACATTTACTGTTCAGAGTGGCCAAATTATGCTTTTTACTTTCTTTTTAGCTGCATCAACCTCTGAGGCATCGTTCCAGGCCCAACCCAAAGTGTGGACAAGGGGAGGGGGAGGCTAACTCCTTCTAGACCCAATGGACAAATGTGGACCCGGATGGGAAATATGGTGAAAGGGGTTATAATGAGTGGAGGGAGTGATGCATATGATGTTGGGAAACGAGACCATGCAACCAAAATCAAGATTTCCCATGTAGTGCCATTACTAAAGCTAGTAACCAATAAAGGAGATCCCACAGCACTAAGATACAAGGTTAACCACCAAGTTAATAGAGGATACAAGAGTAAAAATCAAGCCCATTCTTTCCGCTAAATCCCCCCCCCCACTAATCCATGCCCAAACGTGTTTGTGATAAGTAAGCCAAACTACCAACTACATAATGAAAGGCTATACCTTCAGGGTTGGAAGGCCCACCTTCAAACATACGATCATAACAGATGGGCGAGGGAGCATAATAGCTCGCGTGGGTGGCAGAGATGGTGGCACATCAAGCTATCATGTGGATACAAGGGGCTGCACGCTGTCGGCTGAGGACCATCTAAGAGAAATTTTCTCCTATGGATATCACCCACAGGTGTTGGGTAACAAGCCATACACATAGCAATGGTGATTTTAAACAAGGCGCACTTCAGGCCAAACAATGACAAAACCCTATATGAGTTGTGGTATGGCATACCTACTATAGTCAAGCATTTCAGAGTATTTGGGAGCAAGTGTTATCTCAAGAAGAATGATGAAAAACTTGGTAAGTTCGATGCAAGAGCTGATGAAGGTATTTTTCTTGGGTACTCTTGGAACAACAAGGGCTATAGATGCTACAACAAATATACGAGAAAAATAATTGATTGCATTGATATTAAAGTTGAGCACATTGATTTTGAAGACAAACAACCAGCAAACATCAAATCCAATGATCAAATCGACCATGATGACAACAATGATGAACCTGTAACAGATGAAGAGATGAAGATATTGAAGAACCCATCAATCCACAATCAAAAGATCCTACAATGTGCAAAAACACCACCTAGTTAATCAAATTGTTGGTGACTTGCATATAGGTGCTCAAACAAGAAGAAGATTAATAAATCCCCCTACTCAAGCGCATGTAGCTTTGTTATTTATGATGGAGCCCAAGGATTTATCTCAGCCAACCAAGATGACAATTCGCTAAGACAATGAACGAATAACTTGATCAGATCGAGAAAAATCAGAGATGGGAGCTTGTTCGAAGACCAACAAATAAGAATGTTATCGGCATGAAGTGAGTCTTCAAGAACAAATTGAATGAAAATGGTGAAGTGGAAAGAAACAAAGCAAGGTTAGTTTGCAAAGGCTATGCACAAATTGAAGGTTTCGATTTTGATGAGACTTTTGCTCCTGTTGCACGATTAGAAGCAATTCACATGATTTTGGCTTTTGCTAGTTTCAAGAAATTTAAAATATATCAAATGGATGTCAAATCTATCTTTTTAAATGAAGAATTGCAGGAAGAAGTCCATATTGAGTAGCCTAATGGTTTTCAACGAGAATTGCAACAAGAAGTCTATATGGAGCTGCTTGATGGTTTTCAACAGTCAGATAAACCTAATTATGTTTGCAAGCTAATAAAGGCCTTGTATGGTCTTAAGCAAGCCCCAAGGGCTTGGTATTCCAAGTTGGATAGTTATTTAAGTGTGGTTTTAAAAGAGGTGCAACTGACAACAACCTATATGTGAAATATGATGATGGAAAATTGCTAGTAATGGTTGTCTATGTTGATGATATAATCTTCGCAAGTGATTCAAATCATCTAACTTGCCAATTTGCAGCTGATATGAAGGCTGAAATTGAAATTTCAATGCTAGATGAACTCCCTTATTTCCTGGACTTGTAAATCACTCAAACAGCGAGAGTATTCTTATTTCACAAGGCAAGTATCTCAAGGAAGTCTTGAAGAAATTCGACATAGAGGAATGTTATTTGGTAAGCACTCCAATGGTCATTGGATGCAAACTCAACAAAGTTGATGAGTCACTTGAGGTGGATTAGACTTTATACAAATCTAGTATTGGTAGCCTCTCGACCAGACATTATGCAGGCAGTTGGTATTGTTGGAAAATTTCAAGCAGCCCATAGAAAAAGTCATCTCCTAGCAACAAAGAGGATTATCAGATATCTAAGAGCCACAATATGGTTTTGGTACCCCAGAGGTAAAGATTTTTCACTAATTGTTTTTACTGATGTTGATTGAGCAAGTGATGTAGATGACCGAAAAAGCACTAGTGTTGGTGCTTTTTTTCTTGGTGAAAGTCTTGTTTCATGGTTGAGCAAGAAACAAGCTTCAATTTCTCTCTCTGTTGTTGAAGCAAAATATATAGTAGCAACTTCTCGTTGTACTCAGCTACTATGGATGAAGCAGAATTTAAGAGATGTGCAAAGTGATATATGACCATACAATACCAATAATCTATGATAATAGAAGTGCAATCAGCGTATCCAAGAACTCTATTTTCCACTCCAAGACAAAGCATATTCAAATCAAGTACCATTTCCTCAGACAACAAGTTGCAAATCAGATTGTAAAATTGGATTATGTACCTACAAAAGAACAGGTAGCCGATATCTTCACTAAACCTCTCCCAAGAGATCAATTTCAGTACTTAAGGCAATGAATGGGAGTAGTCCCTCTTACCTCCCTCCACTGATTCTTCTCCAAGGGGAAGAATGGCAGCTAACAAGCATTCAACACATCAAAAGGGAGTTGTCAGGTCCACAAGATCATAATGACAGGCGAAGATTGGTTGTAGTGAGAGCATATTATTTTCTTGGCCATTGATGTCAAAGTGGGAGGATAAGAAAAACATTGAAAGGAAAAAAAGTACAAAACATTGCATTGGTATATAAGAAGGGAGAATGGCCAAACATTGAGCACAACTTCATGACAAGTGAATGCAACATTTTGGAAGCAAAGGGGGAGATAAAGGCAACCACTGAATGAAGGGGAGTTTACTTGGTTTCCATGATAAAGTTTATCTTGTGAGCCATTACTTTATTGTGTTGTTGACTTTCTTTGATGATTGATAACAATGGTTTTTGGTGTTGCCATCAATGCCAAAGGGGGAGAATGTTAAAAATATGTTGGCATTGATGTCAAAGAAAGTGTCATGATGGTGGAAAACATCAAGTGGTTGCAAGTAGACTGAAGATCAAGTCAAACAGGTGTCTAATGGAGCATTATCTTCATATCATTTGTATAGAAGATAAGCTCAGATGGATTTGAAACTACTCAAATGAGTTGGCCTTGAAGAGAGCTTTCCAAAGTCTCAAAAAGAACCCCTGGATCAAAAGTTATTGAAGGTCAAAGTTACAAGGCTAAAAGGTCTAGGCTCAGGTTAAACTTGGTGGCAGATCTAGTGTTCTCCATATTTGACAAAGTCTCCAAAGCTGGCGGAGCAATTGGCGAAGGTCAAGGTTAAACAGAGCACCTGTCTGTGGGTAGATCACACGCCACGTGTCCCCATCGTGAGATTGTACGAGATGCGGGGGTCCATGCCATATCGCGAATTAAACAATGGGGGGTCCGCATTTGGTTGTTTTGGCCAAACCATCGATAGCAAGATCAACAATCTTCGTGTATTGCAGACCCCCCCCCCCCCCCCTTTAGTTTGAAACCACTCTTGGGGGGTCTGCATAAAACCACAAGTGGTTTCTCCAACGTGCCAACAAAGTATGACGTGGAAGCACAAATGAAGCCACAACGAATAATGACATCAGCATGACATAAGCCCAAGACATGTGGCACTTTAGGACAATGACACATGGCATGCATATTTGGCGTTTTCGAGTGGCCAAGTGGGCCAAAAACAGGTGACACATGTACCAATCAAGAGGCAACATGTGGCCTAAATGACATCAACACGAGTCAAAGGTCGGGATGGGAATATTTTTGTCTGCAGCCATGAAATTTCATGTCCCAAGACTGGGAGCTCGGAGCTAGGTTTAATTTGTTCGCAAAAAGAAAAGGCCGACAAACAAAAGTTGATTAATAGAGAATTCGTCGTCATTTGTCATCCTGTTAAGCATCGGAAGGCACACCAAGGAGCCCAGCAAGCAGTGTTGTGCAGAGGTTTCTCGTCTTAAATTTTTCTGGGATCTATGGGCTTAAAATACACTATATGCACTTAACAATGCTTTGGGTCCTACGAGTTGTCTAAAGCACTATGGTTATATGTGTGGACCTGTGGGCTTAATGCAAAGCGCTTCGAGCACATTTGGAAGAATTGCGAGCATAGATATAAAGCATTGTGGGCTTATATATTTACAAGGCTTAGGCCTAAGGGCTTAGCATAAAGGGGCTTGGACGAGTTGGAATTTGTATTAGGCAATTATGCCAAAGTTGGCAATACACTAAAGTTAGAACAGCAACTAGAACCTGTAAAAATACCAGAATTGAAGAAAACAGAAGTTTGACTCAGTTTTTCATATCAGGACAGCAAAGCAGTGATTGAAGACTGCATGTACACATCAAGATAAGTTGACAAAAGTGGAATATAAAAGAAAAGCAGGTTAAAACAAAGAATTTGTTAAGTTGAACTTAACTAAAAACACTAAAAATATCAGTGCTTATTCTTTATCAGCAGAAATTGAACCAGCAAGAAGATTGATGATCGAGACATTAGAGAAGAATATTGTTGAAGGTGTTTTATGGTGATTGGTGTGTGTTGATGTACGAGAGATTGTTGAAGGTATTGGTGATTGGTGTGAGTGTGATCGAAACACACATTAGCTCTATGAGGAGGCCTTCATGATTTGAGTTTAAAAATGAATGAAAGAGAAACCAAGGAGGTCTAGAAAGTTGTAGCTTGCAAATGAAGGGTTGTAGCTCCTTTCAGTGGTAGCCGATAAACTCATGAATTGTAGCTCATTTCAGTAGTAGCTGATAAATTAGGGAGTAGTAGCTTCCTTCAAGTTGCAGCCTGAGAAACCAGCAAGTTGGAGCTTGAAATAGTTTGTGGGTTGTAGCTCTCAAGTAGGTTGAAGCTTACCAATTTATGTAATAGCAAGTTGAAGATTGACTTTGTAAAACCAATTGAAGAAAAGATTGAAGTCTTTATGTGTTGTATATGTGCTTCTTGTGTTGATTAATAATGATGCTTACATGAATTGTCGTTAAAGAGATTGTCGATGTTATATGTTCTTTACTTTGTGAAAGAAAGTTTTAAGTTCTCACAATACCGATTCACTGCTCCACCCCCCACTCTCAGTATTGTCCTGCTTTCTAACACCTTCAGCTTCTCCCAAGCTCATTTGTCTTCTTCTTTATTGTCCTTTTGTCTTTTCGTGCATAGGGGAAGAGATCTCATGAAAGTTTTATCTTTTTTGATATATGTCCTTTTTTTCTTTACAATGATATCTTGCCTAGACTTTACATTTCATGCATTTCCCTTGTGAATTAATATAATGCAAGGGTGGACATTGACCATGATGGCACAGGGCCCTTTACGCCAACAAGCCAACCTTCTTCATCATTTGTACCCTCGAACCTTGCCATTGTCAACCATCATAGAACATATGGCATAGCCAATTGTTCTTGTTCAGATCCAATTTTAATAATACATAGCTCTTCAATAACAACAATAACATCATATGATTAAGATTCCTTAAGTGAAGACCAAAGAAGATAAAGCATCTGACCTATTCCTCTTGAATCAATCCTTTGAGATTCAATATTAAAGGTAACAAAATAAAAATTAAAGGAAAAAATAAAATTAAAAATAGAATTTCCAAATAAAAATAAATAAAAAATAAAATCCACACCAATTTTAGCTACAGAATCTCGTGACAAAAGATGGTCCTCAAATTGAAATGTTGTAAAGAGGAAACAATTTAATTGATGATCACTACATAGAAATAAATTACTTGAAAAATCAGTGAAGAAAGGTATCTAAAAGCTTTATGTCAAATGAAATATGGGACTCTGATCTTTATCAATTGTCTAAACATATCTGCATTAGGAGTCCAACTTTAGTTGAAAGTGTCATGAGGAATTGAGAACTTACCATGGCTCCATAGAAGCCCGGCTCCTTCACACCAAATAAATATGCAAAGTAACTCTCTTGCCTGTAAAATTAAAAAATAGCTAAGGATGTCAAAAATCAACATGGAACAATGTCACCACTACAAGATCACAAACTTACAAGAAATGCAAAACAGTATATAATCCATTATACAACATAGAACATAAAATTTTGTTTCTGAATTCAAATGAAATTATAAGAGCAAGATCAAGAGCGCAATTCGCAAAGAAAAAACCATAATTTTAGAAAGTTGAATGTCTAGTTGTTAATGAACATGGTGCTTCGTCCTCCCATCCCCCTTCCCTCCAAATCACAATAACAAAACTCCAAGGGGTACAACCAATTACCCTTACAACTTACCAATAAGCCAAACCCATTGCTTGATTAAATTGTGATTGGAAAGTCTTGCCAAAGTAACAATGTCATAGTAAAGTGCAAGGCTGCTAAATCTGCTTTACATGTTTGATTAAATGGTGACTGGGTCTTGCCAAAGTAACAATGTCATGGTAAAGTGCAAAGCTGCTAAATCTGCTTTACATCCAAACCATTTTTCTATCAAAACCATGCATGTTGTCAAAAATAAACTTATAATGCCTAGACATACAAATATGTGGTTTTAACAATTCAAAGAAACAAGATTTAATCAAGCACTCAAGGTCACTTAACAAAGCATTCCCCATATTTATCTTACTTCAGATATCATAGCCAACTGCAATTAATTTGCATGTTCAATTCACAATCAACACTAAATGCATATATAACAGAATCAACACCTCTCAAAGGGATCTTTACATATAGAAAGACAATAGAAGCACATTCAAATGAATGGTTTAGGTCCAAAAACACTTTGTCTAAGATCAAAACTTAATTAATGGTCTGAACAGCGCAGTAGATTTAGCCACCATTGATTAATATTACATTGACCATCACCAGGACCATGGATGGCAGAAAACATGTTCATTTCTGTGGATGAATACAATTAAACAACATAAATGATTCAGAAGTATGGCTATTCAGCAAGATCTTAAAAGGGTGAGAAAGAAAGAAAATGCATTAAGTTCAAGAATGACCAAAAGTCATCAATGGGACCAAAAGGATGCATATCTTAAATACATTAATGAGAATTGTGTAAGACATCTCCATCAAAAACAAAGTATATATTACATAAAAACGTCGTAAATATAACCATGTACTAAACAACTACTAACCAGATTGATGCGCATAGCAAACTGAACATACCTGGTGAACATCCGGATGGGGTATGTGCCTGGAGAGGCAGTGGTGTCCAAATTTATGCCTCCCAACATTGTGCTCTGATCTAATGGAGAGATAGAGCTTGAAAGTCAAGGCATCGCTATTTTTAGCAATGCTGGTTATGGTGATGAAAAATCATCATTGATGCTTATCCATCCGTACTACTGAGATCTGATAATGGGGGCGAGTATACCCCCAACAAGTTTCAGGGTTTTTGCAGCGAGGTAGGGATCAAGAAGGAACTCACGGTGCCTTACAAACCCTCAGCAGATTGGGGTTGCAGAAAGGAAGAATAAGACCATATTGGGAGTAGCCTATGTTTTTGTGGGTTCAGGCCTACAATACAACTATTTACTTGCATAACAGGAGTCCTCACAGGGTATTGCAGGACAAGACTCCTGAGGAGATGTTTATAGAAGAGACCGAAGGTGAGTCATCTGCGCATCTTCGACAATTTAGTTTATGTCCACATTCCTATAAAGAAGAGAACTAAGCTGGAGCCATCATCAAAGAAGGGCATTTTTGTGGGCTACAATGAGGTCTCAAAGGCCTAAAGGGTCTACTCCAGGATAGAGGAGATTCAGCATCTAACAGGATGTCAAATTCAAGGAGGGCAGGACCTTTAGGAGGTCTCATGACATAAAGCCAACAAGGGTAGAAGATTAGGAGCAAGAATGTTAAAATTGGCAACTAGGGTCAAACTCCATGTGGGTCATCTTATCTATGGAAGCTGATATTTTTCTTGGATTCCTCTCCGAGAGGTGTAGGATTGATCTAAAGATCATCCGATTCTAACATGTATTTATGGAGATATGAATTTATTTGTGTTATTTGACAATTTGTCAAGGTCAACCAGCAAGCAAATAACCCCAGCTCAACCTCAACGTTGCATTATAAATAGATGAGGTCTCAAGTCATTCGTCACACACACATCTCACTTGATCTCTCTCTCCACATGTTTTGGGTTTGTCTTCTCTCAAGGAAGACGTTGTGGAAAGAGCCATCAAAGAGAGTTCTAACTTCTATTCAGTTGTGCCCTAGCCGCAGTCAAAAGGAAGGCTCCTATACGCTGTCTAGAGAAAGCCTATATCCGCAGTTGACGTAGACTCTAATACGCTACCAAGAGGAGCTCCAATCCGCTGTCCAGAGAAGCTCTTATACGCAGCAAAGGAAGTCCTCCTTCACTGTCAAAAGGTGGCCCTAACCGCAGTCCTAAAGGTGCACTAATCTGCTGTCAAGAGAGCCCTAAATCCGCAGTCCTAAAGAGGCCTAAAGCTGCAGTCAATGGAGGCCTAATACGCAGCTAAGGAAAAAGACTTGGCAGCTGATCTGAGGAGCCACAGTACGCAGCCATTGACTGACCCTAAGCCACTGACCCTAAGACGCAGCAAAAGGAGCCCTAACGCAGCTAGAATAATTCTGTCGACAGCTTGAAAGAAGGCTGTTCCTAGGCATGGGTTAAGGGACTGTTTAGGCATCGTTTGTGACTGCGTTTTCTTCTTGGAGGAGAGCCGAGTTAGAAAAGGGAAGCTGCAAGTCTGTTGTGGCTAAGTTAAGATAATATTCATCCCTGTTTTGACAGCGGATTGCACAGGAAGCATTGCAGGGAAGCTGAGTCCTAAACAGTGGGTCGTTGGATGAATATAAGTGCTGGTGTTAGCCCTATACTCCTGCATAGGACAGCAGCAACGAAGAGGGACTAAGCCGCAGTGGTAGAAGGTTGTTTGGATGTATGCTTTAGGGCTGATGCAGGCTGCAGCTTACCATGATGCCCTAACCAGTGATGCAGTAAGAGAAGGATGGTCTTGTGGAAAGCAGAGCTATTGTTAAGGGCTAATAGGCTGCTCTGCATTACATCAAAGGGGACAGCTTTCCCTTGGAGGTCAACCGCATCAATTGAAGGCAATCTGGGAAGATTTTGAGAGGCTGATAAATATGCCCTAACCAGTATTCAGAACTGCAGTCCTTGATGTCAGAATTGCATCCTCATTGTGCCATCTTCATGGTGTAGATCTTTGATGTCAGATCTCCTATTTGGCAAGTCAGTGTTGACTTCAAATGTTGTACTATCTCTCTCTCTCTACTGAACTACTGAAGAATATAAGAAGATTTGATCAAGGGTTTCCCCACATTGGGGTTTGTCCCTGGCTGGTGCCACATCTTGTGTCCTCTTGTCTTGGCTTGTCTTCTATTGTTTTATGTTTATGTTCTATCTGCATTTTACTATCATGCTGATGTGATTGCTAATCTGGATATTGATATTGGGCTAATAAGAAAATTGAAGTAAATTGCTCTAAGCATAGAACATACCAAAATTTAACAACTCCTAAGGTTGAGCAAGGACCAATAGCACCATCAACATGGACAAAGCTTGTATATCAGGAGGAGAAAGGGGCTCTTTTGAACTCTATTAGGAGGCGTCCAAGATGAGCCAAACAGAGCTTGAGGGATACTAAGGAGCATGTGGATGCTCCTAGCAACACTTTTAGAGGAAGTAGACCACCAGCCAAATTTTCTAGCTACTTGGCCTTCACAAGCAACATCAATGAGTCTGAGCCTTCTAACTTCGACGAGGCAGTAGATCAACCAGTCTAGAGGGATCCCATGGTGGAGAGGAGTATAGCTCCATCATGAGGAATGATGTGTTGGACATAGTGTCGAGGCCTGAAGGGAAGTTAATGGTCACTTCTCGATGGATTTACAAGATCAAGCATGCAACAAATGGCAACATCGAGAAGCACAAAGCAAGGTTTGTGGCGAGAGTGTTCTCCTACAAGGAGGAAGTAGACTATGAGAATACATTTGCTCCTATCGCCATATATGCATCTATTAGGGCAATTATTTCCATTGATTCAGAGATGGAATGGAAGATACATGAGATGGATGTGAAGACTGCCTTCCTCAATGGGGTGATTAAGGAAGAGGTGTATATTGAGCAACCTCAAGGCTTTGACGTGCATGAGAGAGAGTCTCACATATGCAGGTTGAAGAAGGCCCTCTATGGGCTAAAGCAAGCTTCACGGATGGTATTCTAGGATTGATGGATACCTTCTTGGTTTGGGCTTTGCTACCCACTACCTGTGGGTAGTATACATTGGAGAAAATTTCTCCTAGATGGTCCTTAGCCGGCAGCCAATAGCCCCTTACAGCCACCAGATAGCTCGATGTGCCACTGTCTCTACCACCTGAGCCATCCATGTGGTCCCTCGCCTATCCGTTATGATCATATGTTTGAAGGTGGGCCTCCTGACCCCGAAGATATGGCTTTTCATTGGTATAGTTGAGTAATTTTGCTTACTTATCATGGACACTTTTGGGCATGAATCGTTGGGGGGATTCGGCAGAAAGAGTGGGCTAGGTATGTACTCTTGTCTCCTTTACCCAATTTGATGGTTAGCCTTGGGTCCTAGTCCTGTGGGATCTCCTTTTCTAGCCATTAGCTTTAGGGTTGGCACTACATGGGAAATCTCGATTTTGCTTGTGTGGTCCCGATTCCCAACACCATATACATCACTCCCCTCCGCTCATTTTAGACCCATTCATTTCTTTTCCCATTCAGGTCAACATGTGTCCACTGGATCCACATAGGTTTAGCCTCCCCTCCCTTTGTCCACACCTTGGGTTGGGCCTGAAACGATGCCCTGGACGTTTATGCAGCTAATAAGAAAAGGAAAAGCATAGTTTGGCCTCTCTCAATAGGAAATGTACCACAAAATTCAAAAGATGGTCGGGACATACAAATTTAGCACATGGGCAAAAGCCAAATATGAGCTCTACCCCTTATTAATGGCCATCACCCTGATTCCTATGAGCCCTAGATGAGCCCCCTTCACACTAAGGAACCCACGATTGTCCCAACCCCTAGCGAGCAATAAGCTGCCCCACCTTAAAAGGGGGCATCTACTGTTATATCCTACACTGCTACTGCTATATCCTACACTGCATGCTCTCATCCCCTAGAGCCCCGAGTAGTTATGAAGAAAAATCAATCAAAGGCAAAAGGCATATGAAGAAGGGTGGAAAAACAAATGCCAAGGTAACTCATGTACCATGATTTGCTCTCTCCTACACTCATATACCCAAGTGTGGGCTTCCCTTATTATAGCTACTCTTATACCATGGCATGTGGCTTAGAGCTTTCCCCTGATCCCCACTTCATACCATCATTATATCACTTGCCACCTACCACTTGATGGATGTACAATGGACATGCTAACCCCTTTAAAGGCTGAAACCACCTAATAGGATCCTTGGTTAACCCCTTTATCAAGCTTGGAGACACTTGTACATGTTAAAGCCCACTATGAAAGGGCATGCCACCATGAAGTGCCTAATTGACTTAATGATTTGTAAGCTCTTTTACATGATATTATAATGATTTGTTGTATTGGAGGGCAAGGGGATGAATTGGATCTTATGCAGGATTGCAGGTGGGTATCCATTTAGGGTTTGGTCTCCCTATACGAGGTTCAAGCCTTCCAGAGGGCCACACTGGCACTTGTAGGGTGACCATTGAGAGCCATGGACCTCCACCATAGCAGAGAGTACTTCATGGATCTCTGCACTTGTAGGGTAAGCGTTGAGAGCCATGGGCCTCCACCATAGCAGAAAGTACTTCATGGATCCCAACACCATTCAGTGATTGCTAGTGTTCCACCTTTTGGATGAGGATGATGCACCTAGATCACCATGCCCAGTCGGCTTCACACTTGTACCACACACTTGACAAGGGTTTCGAGGTCCAGAGGAGAAAATGTATCACTGCAAGAGACAAAGGGAGGGCTTATGTCATCACCCTAGCCCTTACAGATGGTTTATAGGCATTATCAATCCACTTGGAGAACCATGAGGATGTCATATTGCCCCCACACCCACTTGAGGCCCTGTTACCCACCACATGTGGGTAGTATCCATAGGAGAAAAATTTTCTCCTATATGGTCGTCAACCGTCAACCAGCAACCACCAACTAGCTCGATGTGCCACTATCTCTACCACCTGAGCTAGCCATATGCTCCCTCACCTATCTGTTAGGATCGCATGTTTGAAGGTGGGCCTTCCAACCCCAAAGGTATGGCTTTTCATTCTGTAGTTGGGTATTTTTGTTTACTTATCATGGACACATTTGGGCATGGATTAGTGGGGGCGATTCAGTGGAAAGAGTGGCCTTGGTTTGTACTCTTGTCTCCTTTGTCCAATTTGATGGTTAACCTTGTATCCTAGTCCTGTGGGATCGACTTTATTGGCTGCTAGCTTTATGGGTGGTACTACATGGGAAATCCTGATTTTGGTTGTATTGTCCCGCTTCCCAACACCATATACATCACTCTCCTCCACTCATTATAACTCCACTCACCATATTTCCCATCCGGGTCCACATTTGTTCATTGGGTCTGTTGACCTCTACTGGTCAACTACCCATGCAGTACACCCCCTATTTTTTACAAAAAAAAGAGGCAGCACCTGATCAGCATGTCCGTGCCATCCTGCAGTCATCAGCAGCTTGATCAATCATTCTGTAAACCCAATCTGCATGTATTAATTGTAAATAATCCTAGCAGATGTGAGTCGTGTTGTAAATTGCCTAGGTGGACCTAACTTTCCTATGATAATCTATGTCCCGGAAGGTTTTTCGTCTCACCG